>DWPA01004441.1:0-12815 GCA_018251375.1 Calpodes ethlius | reverse complement strand
AGTCTACCTACCACGTTGGCCAAGTGCGGTTTGGTAGACTTCACACACTTTCGAGAACATTATAGAGAACTCTCAGGTGTGCAAGTTTCTTCACGATATTTTCCTTCACCTAACGCACATATTTTTTTGTAAATTAGAGGTTTGTGTATGATTCGAACTCACGCCCCCACGTTCGAACCACTAGACTATCACTGCTTAAGAAAAGAAGTAAAAAAGAAGAGAAGAGGAGGAAAAATGTACTGAATCTCAAGGTGACGCCTTTATGGCTGTGACCACTTACATTTAAATGATTGTTTCCTTGGATTACTCCACAAAGCCTTTAAAATATTTCAATAGATCAGACAGTATTGTAATGGGTAATGACACTCATAGACATTAAGGTTCATCAGTGACTTTAATTAAAGAGTAGTCCAAAGTCAACAATAGCCCTTGGATATTAAAATTTAACACAAAGAATATATTTTCATGTTTCAACTCCTATGCATTCCTCACATACGCTTTTCTTTGTACTAAGTATAGAAAGTAGTTTAGTACTATTACAATGACAAAAATATATGTAGAAAACTCTGAAACTCATCAATAGCTACCCAACAAAACAAAAACAAAATCAGTAAATAAAATTTACTTTTATTGTAGCGTCCCTTGAGCTTTATCAACAGACCTTGGAGAAATTTTCAGAACTGGTGAAAATAAATATAAGCTTGTAAAAAGAGAAGATTTTTTCTATTCCATTATTTTGTGTCTCTTCACAAACTGAATAATACAGCAAGAATCAATCTATGCACAGTATCAGATTCACCCTCTGATCCGCACCGGTACAATTTAATAAAATTAAATCGCCTTCAAAGTTACCATACTCTGTGGCCCGGTACTGGTCGATACGACCCCGAACAAATTAATGTGTGAATAATTCAGCGTGTGCCGGTTACACGGCCAGTGTAGGGTTGGAAATGAATTGTTAAAAAAAACAATTTAGCTACAGCTTTGTTACCCGCCGGCGCTACAATTGCGTGTAAAATAATATCGGCGCTGCGTTTTCCTTGAAATATTAAAACGGTTAAAGTGTTAATGAAGGTGTTTTATTGGTATTGGAGGATTTTTATTACATTGAAACGGAAGTAGCGATCGAGTACACAACTAACTACTTGCTCTCAAACAAACTGCGTAAAACAATTTTTAAAGGTGTTGGATAAACAAAATTGGAAACAAGACTTTACATCTGTAGGCAAGGTATCTTACCATAATAAACCCATAATTGGCGTTCCACTTTAACACAACCTTGTGCAAGAAACTTAATTCACATAAGCACGTTATTTCCGAAGTGAAATTTCCGCTTAGAATCAATTTTAAAATGTTATAACTTGTTATTGTTGCGGTTGCAAAAGATTGAAATTATACCTCCCTCCCAAAATCCCTTGTTTGTCAACGCATCTATTTCCTCAATACCACGGTCATCGATACGCAATGATGACGATAAACAAATCTGGGCGTTTGTTTGCAGACCCTGAGATATTACCTTGTTAGTGACTCTGCCCTCGCAGCGAGAGGTTCGATTCTTGGATATTTATGTGACAGATAACTGTTTGAACTCGGGTCGAGGGTGCTTGTGATGCCTAATTTGTGTTGTCTATCCGCGACATAGGGATTTTCAGTGCAGGGATATGAACGTGTAAACGTTTACAATTTTTGTATTATTATAATCTGCCCATTACTACCTCTTGTAGTCTTGTAGTCAGTGTCAAAACTATCTAATGGACAAGAATTTAATATTGTACGAAGCGATAGTTTTAGTGAAAACATTCCTCGAGTAAAACTTAGGGAAACTATATGTCGATTGTTACGCTGATTTTCCACCAGACATGTGAATTATGCGTCAAATCTATTAATTGACAAAAACTTTTTTCATGTTGCGGCTGAAGACTTGACATCCAGAACTCTCCTTCTTGATGACAACGTATTTTTTAGACAGGAGGTATTTGGTCTTACTAAGGTGAAAAGGCTACATTAACCATTTGCTGTCAAATTCCTTGTTTGTTTGATCTTTACGCACCAAACGGTACAAATTGCGGTCACTTTAACAACTCCCGATTTTTTTTTGTGTTATAGGGAAATATATATAAAAATCGGAGACTTGAATAAAATAATCTACTTCGGTGCCTTATTACACGTACAACAGCCAGCCCTACGGGTAGGTTTATCGACAAATGATAGCGTTTACTCGGAATACAACCATTTATAGAAGATCGGAACATCGTATTGCAGTAACATTTAATGACGAGACCGCCTTTCATTTGTTTCCAGAAAGTGGATGCATTTTAAATCAAGTCGCCGTGTTGTTGTGGGCATTAGTGACCGGTGTTTTCTTCGAGGAATAATGAAATTATTTACGTGGAATTGGCGGTGATTTGAACGTAATTCGGAGAAATTGATTACGTTGGTTACGGATAAATTCTTTAAGCATATTATGAGGGAATGAAAAATGCGCACCCAAGTAAATTTTCGTCAGGGATGTATTTGTGCAGGGTCGATGAACTTTAACACATAATCTTTCGCCATAGTAAGAAGCTTGCAGTAAAACTATAGACAGTCAGACGGTCTTATTTAATTTTAAAGGTCCCTGTAATAATGCGTGTATTTGGTTTCGATTTTGGCCCATGACACATAGGTGAATAACGCATAGGTTACGCATTAGGTGGTGTATACTTTCATGGGCGACGGTGACCACTTACCACCAGGTAGTACCTCTGTTTATTAGTTTCTCAATTTACAAGACTTAAGGCGTAAACACACACAACTTCCTTTAGGAGTTGAACAAAACAATATGCAGGAGCAGAACCAATACCAAGTTTCTACCAACATAAAGCCGTGTAATGTAGAAGCGTTCCCCATTCTTCTTACAAAAGATACACATACATTGAGAAAAGAAAAAGAAGTAACAAAGCGGGTCAATTTGGAAACGGTACAATATTCACGTAAATCGGCCGGGCGCGCGTGTTTATCCTAAGGTCTGATTGTAATCGGGCAACACCTGAATATTTCAAGATAACACCCGCCCTTCTTGCCCCAGCCTCATAGCTTCGCTGGAAACAAAATAAAGATAAATGGCCAAGAGAAGAGGATTAAGGTTGCTTATTTAAGCGATGAGGGAAATTGGTGAAGGGGAACGGGAATTACTGGCTTCTAGTGCGTTTTGAGAACGTTGCGTGGTATTTAACTAAACTTTTGATATCGTATGGAAAATCCAATTGGGAATAAGTTAGCATCTCTTCCAGGTTTAAATCCGCCACATATATTTAAAGAATAAAACATTACTCATAAAAATAGGTACTTAATAATATGTAAATAGCACAAAAACATTAGTATTTGTCAGATAAATTACGATAGCGCCGTTTTGTCTGAAATATTGCATCAGTGTATGTTTGTGCGTATAGTATTATTTATATCTCTCGCATTCACACATGCACCCAATATTTGCAGACGCAATTAATCTATCCACACTGCGCCAATAAAAAGGTCAAATCTAATTATTTGACGGCCTCCGCACACAGTCGACAAATCTTTCATAAAATGTGCAACAAACAATAAATTTTCATAACTTCGTATTTGCAAAGATCATTAACCTATTTATACATAGCGTTATCTTCTAAAGTTCTTTACTATTATACTTTGTATGTAATGCCTAAGCCGTAAATGTTAACAAATATAGATGTAATATTATTTTAGGAATGAATAAAACGCAGAACGCAAAACGTAAAGTCATGCAAAGAAGACAAAAGCGAGTGCGTGAGTCAACAAACGCTTGGAGCTTTAAGGAATACATTTAAAAAATTACCAAGTGTGGAGATCAACGTTTAAGTTTCCCGAATCAAATCGAACACGATTATCAATACAAGTACATCATAAAAAAAAATACAACAACAAAATTTCCCTGTACCGTACGTCTGCTCTGGTCCCAAAGCACACGTCTATCAACGCACGCGGCGCGGTTATAATTATAGTGTGACGCGCCGTTTATATCGTCTGTGGAGTACGATCCTTGGACATTGACTCACGTCGCTTGCTGGTCTATCAGCTTTTCACCACAATTTCATACAAAACATTTAGCTTTATGACGAAACTTGTGTAGTTGCACTTTCCACTTTTTACAGATTTCTATTTCTATCCATCTAGTAATCTTAATGACAGTTTTCATGAACATTGACTAGATATCAATAACCATAGTTTCTGAATAAGTCAATAGGTAGAATAATAATAAATACGACGTTTTGACAGTTGCTAGATAATTAACTTGAGGATAATGGGCAAAATGATTATAAGAATACAGAAGACAGACGTTCGAGGAGCCAACTTAAGAATTCCTCTTCTGTCACTGACTTAACGTTTAACTTAACGTTTTAAGCCTTAGTTCAGCGATTTTCTTCAGGCCGTCATTAAATCTGGTCTAAATCTATTGCTCCTTATAGGTGTCAGTGATCAACACGAAAACTTTCATTTTTGCATGCTAGTCGCGAGAACCTTAACAGTGCTACCCCAGCAGTGAACTTATAGACTTATTTAATGTCTTGAAACATTTCTAATTACAGCATGAAAGCAACACTTAAATTGCAAAGCGGTGTCATTATCGTGTCATTCAATGAAGAAGCGAAGTAACAGATTAATAGAAGTATAATTGAAATATATTATTGTATGCATAGTAAGGATTAAGTACAAAACATTCTTCACAATTTATCACAATACAATCACAATTAAATTTGACACCGATGGTTAATATTCAACATTATCACATCTTAAAACTTTGACCGCTGTAATAAGATTGAGTAATATAAAATTATTGCAAATCCTTTTACTACGTACAACATCAAAGTGAATAACTTTGAGTACACTTGAAAAGGCAACCGGTAACCGGCAACCTAGCGCGGACTAAATATTCTTTTAGCTTCGTTCGCTCGGTTTCGTCCCGGTGTTCATTCATAATTAATAACTCCTTTTGGTGCATTGAAAAAGTTAATCTCTTGGAAAATATTCCGCCACTTCTGTCTCACAAAAGGAAAGCTTAAATCTTATAACCAGAATGTTTGCTTGTTATTATTATAATTAATCATACCAACTGCTGAGTAATAACAATGGAAATTAGTCGCTGAAACAGACAATAAGCTGATTATAATGATGATAAGAACGATATAATAGATCGGTAGTTAGATGACGGGGTATAATCGTAGTAAAAATGGATACAGCTCATTTAAAGGGAAAGGTTTCACAACGAGGTCCAGGACTTTTTCTTTGAGGCTCTTATCTTTTAAGCCTTTATTGGATCTCATTAACATTCATAAAACTCAAACAAAACACAAACATAAAACAGACATGCAAGTTGACGCGATTCATTGAGTAATGTGTTTGCACAATAATTCGAATTATAAACCAACATATTTTAGTTTTCAGTTCAATTTAAAAAAACCCTGTTACGTATAAAATTATGTTTAAGCATCATTCACAAATCCGATCTCATAAATAAAATGTTATTAGTACTTAAGAAACTAAAAGGATAAAATATTTTTTTCTATTTTCCAACAAAGTTTCGTCCATCCATTTCCATAAGAATAATTCGATAATGCTTAAACCTTCAAGCTCACCAGATTACAGTATCTCAAGGCAGCATTACAAGATTATTGTGTATCAAAGTGAAGGAGCATTATAAGATTATTGTATGTCAAAGCAAAGTAGTATTACAAGATTACCTCCTTCGGCAGACGGGACTTGGACAATCGCAGGATTAACCAGCCGTAAAGAACTGTACAGTTCTTTTGTGCGGTAAGTTTAAAAGCTCCTTTGTTGTGTTGTCGTTTAGTGTCATAACGTGCATTGTCTATAAAGGTTACCTACTTACCCAGCCTGTAGCTAACAGAATTATCCGGCAAACAATTCCCCACAAGACATAATGTCTCATAGAAAATTGCTGTGATAAACTACCCATTATGGAGGTCAGCATACACGGTATAAAGGAAAATATTCCTAATTTAAATTTTCTATAACAGATCTTTATTATTAATTTATGGAGGTAAACAAAAATACACAGATTACGAATATTTGTTAAGCTTTGCTAGTTGATATCCATGTATTTACATGTGACGAATAATCTTTTTGTCTCTTTTAAAGAACAAAGAACAGTGCTCGCACATTGCGAATGCTAAAAGCTAAATGTTTCATTATGGTAATATGTGTGGTAACTAATGAATTTATTAAACAAAATAAAATATTAAATAGCTTAAATGTAAATTAATACTAAATAGTTTCAATATAAATTAAAACTTGTACAATATGACTTATGGTCGAATTTTGTTTGCACGACAAAAGTCACTATTAATAATATGTATAAGCGACCTGACGAAGACAGTATTCGCAGGACTCAGAAGGCTCAGGACCGGTCTGAGTGGCGCAAATTAGGGGAGGCCTATGTCCAGCAGTGGATCTTTAAAGGCTGTTGTTAGATTAGATTTGATTATAAGCGAGTCATTTTTAAAAGCATTTTTCATTTATTTTCTTTGCAATATAAGACTGTAATGTCTCGGGAAATCTTTATTAATGTTTTTCTAGTTTTGTAAGTTGTAAAATTACTTAAAGTACTGCAATAACTGATGTTATAAGCAAACCAAGGCTCGGTCGCTTTTGTCTCCAACGGAAAAATAAAAAGAAATATAAATTCGCAATTTTCCTTATTCTTGAAGTGGAATAAAATTATTAAGAAAGTGCAAGCGACATTTTATTTTATTCGTTTTCGAGGTATTTTATTTACATCCACTAGGTGTTATATATTTGTAAGATTGTAGGCATTCAACGAATAAAACACTTTTATAGGATCTTTTTGGCAATTAGTAGGATATTTTTAAATCTTTTTAACTCTTTATTGCTTTAAAGAACATATTAATAGAACTTTTCAATGTTCTATCTATTTATTATCCCCAAGTTAGTTACCTAGCAACTATCAAAAGCTCTTTCCATTTGCTACAATTTTACCTACTAACTTATCCAGAGATAACGGTAAAATAAATTACTGAAAATGACCGGAACCCGTTAATTTTGGTTATCGTTATACATCGATAATTGGAAATGCAAGAGCGACGTGAATAAACTCATGTGAACTCGTATTTAAGTGTTAATATTAATTTTTGTAGCAAACACTATACCTATATATGGATGTGGTATAAAAAATCTGACCTTTAAAAAGGTCTCAACCAAATGAAACCTCAATAAGTGGGTGTACGGTGTAAATACATTTGAGTATTTTTATACAATACTAGCTGAACCCTGCGCGCGTTGCAACACCAGCTGCCATGGAAATATATGAAATTAATTGAAATGACAGTGGCGCCATCTATTAAAAATTGGTCGTACCAACTCTGAAACTTTTGTGGGCTCATAGTCAACACTTTGCTAAAGATCGTCACATTAAACATTACGTAAATAAATGTATTGATTACGATTCTATAAAGGACATACAGACAAACATTCATTTTTATATGTAAGATAAAATAAATAAACCCAAAAATATTATTGTATTGTCACTGACCTGTAGCATATTTGCTGGCATAAATGATCCGAAATGAGCTGGTAGGTCACAATCCAGATTGAGACCAGCTAAATCAGAGTTCACATCCAAATTGTTGGACCCCTCAGCTTCAGTAGCAGTATTAATAAGATCAGTGGAAGTGGAAGGCTCAACAGATTGTGGTTTAGCTGGCATCACATTGTTTGTTTTATTGTCATCATCTGGTTTAGTTGAATTTGGTTCCTCATCTCTGTACTCATCCTGAAAGGGAGTGGATAATTTTTTCTTTATTGATATTAAAATAATGCAATAATTTCTCGATGCAATGTAAAATCCAAGACATGGGCAGACCATGAATTTGTAAAGCCCTAGAATAACATTCCATTCTCTTCTCGGGTCAAAAGACATATACACAAAGCTCATCATATTCATATTACCTGGAAAAAGAGCATCTGATCACTGTCTTGAGGAGTTTCTTGTTCTTGATCAATTTCAGGTTTGCCCAAAGTACTTTTGAGTATGCTAAACTCGTACTGAGGAGCGGCATTCATTGTGTCAACTGTGGTCATCAAGGTGTGGGACACTTTGGAAGAGAAAGTCATAAAGGAGTTTTGATAGGACGTCAAAACATGGGAGAACATATTGCATCGCGCTGCAGCCAAAAGATCTATCTGAAAGTTCAAACATATCTCTGTTAATTTATATATATAAAACCTATAAGCATGGCGCACCAAACTTCTCCATGGAAAGGGAGGGAGCAATGAGATTTATTTGCCTCAGAAGGGGGCATTTAAATTTTCCATTTGAGCCTCTGAAATTTGTTTACACAAAGTAAATAGGGACTTTTATGGACATAATTAGGTAGACACTAGAATGCATACTAAGATACAGCTTCACCTAGGCCTTGGTACACACATAATTTTGCTATAAATATCCAAATAACTTCATAATTGGTTGTATAATAAATAACTCAACACATCTGTTTACTATCAAGATAAAGATTTTATGGAACTGGTGAACATGATTAAAATCATTATATCTATTTTTCAACAGAGTTACAATTAAACAATATTATTATAGTTATAGCTTTATGAATACAGGAAATAGTAAGACATTTATACCATATATCCACTGACACAGATAGATGAACATGCCATGTTATGTAGGACTTGATAAGATAAACTCTACAATATACTAAGCTATACATACAATATATAAATACCTTCTGTAGAACATCTAAAGTCAGCTTATCAAATATTTTTTTACTCTCACGCACTTGGCGCTGAGCTTTTCGGAAGTTGTCTAACCCGCGGCCGCTATCTGGGTCCAATTGAGCACAGGTGGACTTCATCCAACTCAAAGCGGCACGGTACTCAATACGGGCCTTCTCCATGGCGGACACAGTCGCCCGCATATCCTTCACCGCGCGGCATCGAAACGTTTCAACTTCGTGATAAAGCCTTAGCAACGGCCCACGTATGCCTAAACGCTGTTGCCCCGAGTAAGAGAGAGCTCTGCCGGCGGACACCATGTGTTTACCTGCCGCATCATTGGCTTTACCTGCTTCCCGTAAGAACTTTCCCAAAGCATTCTCTTCCTGTGCCAAAAGGCATACTCTCTGCTGGTACTGATCTAAAACCCGTTGTAACTCTAAGCAACTATCCGATATTGATCGAAACAACTCCAGTTTTGCATCCAGCTCGGCATCGGATGCCACAATACACTCATCTTCTTTAGTCCCTAATTTATTCAACACAGTCTTCTTTGTTACCCAGTACTGATGCTGCATCATATTATTAATAAATTATTTATTTACGAAAAGCAAAATGTGCCTTAATAACAACAATAAACTGAAAATATGGAACTTTGTATTAACTAAACCCGAGTCTCGCTTGACACATTTAGGCATTGCTCACAGATGAAAAAAATTAAATATATGACAATTACTGTCTTTTTGACAATGACGTTAACAGTTGCGAAAAGTGGATTTATATATAGTGTTTCCATGATAAATAATATTTATATATATAAACAATTTATTTAAAGATCATCGGTGTGAAATTTTACTAAAGTCCTGATATTTTTAATGCCTATTTATCATTTTTTAAATCATAAAGAACAAAGTTTATAAACCTGAGAAAATCGCATTTTACGATACAGTAGACTAAAATTTATTTTTTCACCGGTCCAAAAATAAAACAGCTAATACATCTATTATCTATGGTGTCATATTTACAATCGGAATGTGGAATGGCCGCCGTGTTTCGCATTATGTGCGAATGTATTGCGTTATCATACTAAACGCTAGTTTTTAATATGCAATATTTAACTAGATGAGAAACATTTAACAGCACAAAGTTGTGGACAATATTACAATGTACTGTGCGAGTGATAAAACTATAGCCGGAGTGTCATCGTCACAGTCTTCGAAGAATGTCAAAGATGGTAAGTTTGTGGTTGTCAGTTTTTTTAGTTTAGATTTTTGGTTATATGTGTGTGTTATTGATATTATAATTGTAGAAGCGCTAAATCGATAACTTGACGGACAAAATGTTATGAACTTATTTTAAAGTTTTGATAAAAAGTTTCGTAAATATAAATAAACTTCTTAACAACAACAGAACTAATTATCAATTGCGATTGTTATTATATCTTGAATTTGTATTTGCTTTTAATACATTTGTATTATAAAACTCTATTACAATTAATACATTGTACGGATTCTAATAATTCAGGTTGTAATTAATATTATCCTTAATAAAATGTATCTAGAGTAAAACTAATTGATGCAAAGACAAGGCGAAATTGGTATTATTTTAATTTAAAGACAATTGTTATTTACTCAAGCTATTTATTGATACTTAGCGTTATTATTTTAGAGTTCAAGGATTCTTCAAGCATGGAACATAAAATAATGAAAGTGAATGTATCTCTGTAAAGGACTACTATGCTTAGTATGTTTGCAGTTTTATTACTTTGCCTTTCACTGTCACCTTTGAGTTGATTACAGTTTTCTTGATTATAAATAGCTTAAGATGATTATTATTCTTCATTATCTCATGAGGAGATACTAAGTGTTTGATAAAAAAAAATTCCAAACAAATATTTTAGTTAAAAATACCTTGTATGTATATAAGGAGAGTAATAACATGAATAATTATGAGCCTTAATATAATGTATTTTATATTTCTTCATATTTGTAAACATCATTAGAACAAATTTATTATCTATAAAAATAATAACCATTGTTAAATTGATCTTCCTAAAAGTAACAATATAGAATAGTTTGAAAAATACTTTAAAAAATTATAAATTATCTAATGTGTTCCATCTAATGATGGAACCATTGTGTAAGTTAAATAATAAAATAACTGATTTCTTACCTTAACATTTAATAGAAACTCTTTGTTATAATTGTTGTGTTATAACCCAAAACCAGAATAGATTAATAATTTTAATATGTTGCAATTAAATATAATTTATTGTGAATGTATTATGACCTTAAGTTTCGCTTTTTATATATTCATAAATGTTTATAATCCATAGTACCTTTAATATCATTTACTAGTGGGGCTAATATATAAGCATCCTTAATATAGAGAAGTGTTGATCACTTCATAATGCTATTCCTTTGTAGAAATGTTACATAATCTCTAAAATCAGCAGTTGACATACATTCACAATTGTTAAATAAATGTTTATTGTGATCTAAAGGTCACTGTTGTGTAATAACACAGGTTAATAAACCTTTATAATTAAAACAAATAAGTCCCTGTATAGTAAGTGAAGTTAAGTTTATTGCTAGTTGTGTTGATTTAGTATTTTTAAGTAACAAAGACATACTCGAGTGAGATATGATGGTGTTGTTTCATATAATGTTATATAGGTAGAGATGGCGGGTCAAGGTTAGAAAACAGATTAGCATTCGCCAACGTCATATTAATGTAAATGTATTTCTCATATCTATAGACAATACTGTACATATTCTGATTGTATGCACTGACAATGAGTGGATGTTACTTCGGTATATATGTTGTACTTATCAGGACTTGGCGCAGCCCTAAACTTCTAATGAAGTAATCCTAAGTCTATTGAAAGAACCATAGTACTATTCAAGTAAGCCTAGTCCTTTATTGCAACATTGATGAGATATTTTGAGTTATGTCATAAATTCTATTTATATAGTGTGATCACAAGAGCTTTCCAATGACAATGATAACATAAGAAATTGTCGAAGTTTTATATGGATTTATAACAAAAATCAGTAATTTAATACAACTGATTTATCGTCATGGCGGCGTGCCACATGAAATCGGATAAAGGTTGCCGGGTCAAGGACGGACTCGGCGCCGCTATTCACAAAGTCGCCTCTTTCGATATGATGTCTAGGGCGATATGCTTAACTACATCGATTTTTATCTTGTGTGTTCCGGATCTGTTTCTTAGCGTCTTGTGGTGTTTTTAACATCGAGGACAGAACACTGGAATATCAGAATACAAAGGTGTCAGGGTGAAATACTATAGATTTTTCAACAGTCAGATTTTAGCCTTCGTATTTTAAAATACTTTGTACAAGTGCTTAATTTTCGTGAAATATTCCGTAGGGTTCACTGATAGGTGAAATCTTTTAACTAAACAGCACTGTTAGTTGATTAGTAAAAGATAATTGTTCTGTGGTCTAGATCTTGGTTAGGTTAAGATGTGAATGATTTTAATTACTTTATTGATAAGCTAATTTGTAGGCTGTAAGCGTCTTGTAAACAGTTAAATAAATCCTTCTCAGACAGGGGACTTTCTGATCACGAAGTAAGATAATATCAGTGTGCTGGGAATTTATAGTCGAAGATTTAAAAGAGCAACCAGCTCTTAGCACGAGCGGCCAGACACTTAATTTCAACTATTGTGTCGTAAGCAATGTTTCCGTAAGTGCCTTTTAATGGAGATCTTTCATTTTATTGCAACTTGTGCATCTGTAGTTATTGGGTATCTACGATTTCGTTATGTCTTCTCAATATAAAACTAATAAGTTTTGGTTATTTTTGACCTTCACTGTAAATTTAGTCTTTCGATATTCACAGTTTTGTAAATAGGATAAGGTTTCTTCCTTGTTACATTAACTTAACTTGGCGATAGTCATAGGGCGGTCTTTTTTTTTTAAACACTCATACCCCCGCAGTAGGATTGACCTGTGTCGCGGGCGGCATGGCCAACACAAATACTAACACGTCACTAATACCCATGACCCGAGAACAAATATTTATCTTTCACATAA
>DWPA01004440.1:0-12819 GCA_018251375.1 Calpodes ethlius | reverse complement strand
AATACAATAAATGAAATATCGATAGTTAGGGATTAGGGACTATATAATTATAATCTTTCTTGCGAGATATTACGATCAAATGTTTTTTAGGTAATTCGGTAGCAGTGTCGAAGAACGATTAACGAACAGGATTTGTCCTTCTCGAAAGACAAGTTATTGGAATGCTTGGGGTGTTACTGATGTTTACGACATCGCTCCCTATCAACTATTAGGTACTTATTTCTTGGCTACTTTCATAAAAATATGATTCTGTAACCTCACCCTAAAACGTACTGACAAAGTAACAATTAGACGACTGCCGCACAAAATGGCGTACGGTCCACGTGTTCAATAAAGTCGTCGGCTAATGAAAATGATACGTGCACAGCATCTCAACATCTCAGGATTTAAGGCCAGGGGGAGGATAACGCGAGGCAGGCTCCATATCGCTAGGGAGGTTTATTAGTACAGAATGGACAGATGCTTATTATCTACATGAGTATTATTATTGTCTGTTGTAAATGGTTACTCCAAAGTGGTTTTCATACCTTATAGGAAAATTTTATTCATTTGAAATGTTATATATTGTCTTCTAAACAAAAAGGGGAGGAGTTTAAAATTTATTATAAACAATTATTTTTATATCAATGTTACTTGTAGATGGTTACAATATTTCGGAATAAGAATCTAACGTCCATACGAAATGTAAATTTTTAATATCTCTATAAAGTAACATCTTCGATAAGGTTTATTGCACCTTGATATTTAAGAAATCTTTCGCCTTCTTCTATACACTAACATAACTTTTAGTTCTAAGTTTTAATAACAGTTTAATATAAATTATTTATTTTAAAGACTTTTATTTGACTTGTGATGTTTATTAGTTTGTTACTATGTGTCTATGAGTCTAATCTTTCAAGTTGAATTAGAACTACTTCCTCTTACGATACGGACTTGAACACATTGCTTTAATTCCGATAACAATGCATTTTTATGATAAGCATGACCTGATCCCTCCAGGTTGGCTCCAGACAAGGGAACTAATTAACGGTGACCAGCATACTTACTAAATCTTTTATATTACAAAAACTTGATGTAGTTTTTAAACGATGAATTTCCTTAACCCTACAATTTAAGGTTGTCTAGAAGTGATGTGTCTCTTCACAGTGAGACCACATAGTATGTATATATTTGTGCGGTTAGACAATGTATTAATAATTACGTCTAGGTGTGTTGTCACTGTTGTCCTATTTTTGCTGTACAATAGTGTTGAACAGAACAAACAGGCTGGCGTTGAGGCGTGGGCGCGACTTATAGAGGGAGGCTTCAAATATGACACTAGAAGGTCTCCTACCGAATGTCGTATGTTGGATTTGACAATAAAACTTACTGCTATAATAGTGTTTCATTTATTAAACTTACACATGATAAATAGGTTTGGGTTTGGAATGATTCTACTGATTAGTTTAACATAGAAATAATTCAAAAATACCTCATGTATTTCCAAATTTAAAGGTATATTTCTTAATGATCATTTTTATTCCTTTAAGGTCACCAAGAAAGGATACTTAGAACCCTTACTATCAATGTAACTTATCTAATGAAAATGAAATGAAATTAAAATTGTAATAGACTGTCCGGAAAGTCCGTATCGATTTTCGATAGGTAGCGCAAGAGACTGAATATATCGCAATTATTGAAAACAAAAATACGTTTGTACACTGTACATATTCTAAAAGAGATATACTTCAGCCATATTTAGATAAAAGTTTAGTAGCGATTCGTTTATTTCGTCAATATTTGAGTGGGTTGCGTTTTAATTCCGAACAACCTCATAGATGCACTCAGCAATTTAGAAAAGGTATTCTATAATATTATTTACATGTTTCCATTTCAATATCAATATTAAAAATAAACTATTACCACAGATAGTCAAATGGTAAAAGTAGTGAGTCACTGCAGCTCTGCATTTATAGAGTCCTTTCTACGAGTTTAACAGTCCCGTGGTTATATTAGGATGGCCGCTATGACGCAATATCTGGCTCCCCGACCTTAGATTAATATGTCTTCGTAAGTGACGAGACGGGGTGGGACAGACGTGATCATGACTCACGTCGTTAACACAATCTACAGAGGTGTTCTATTTTGATTAGATTAGTGATATTTATATTCATTACTCTTTTTCTGTGTCGATTTTGGATAATACTTTGGTATTTATTCATATAATGAATTACATGTAATATATTAGTGTCATAATACATTTTAATTATTTATAAAAAAATATAATTTATAAAACAATGCAAAAGTTTCACAATAATAAAAAAAACTATTTTTGACATATTCTTTCTGCTATTTTTTTTCTGTTTCTTCGTAACTTAAAAATGTAAATAAAAAATTACAAATATATAAATTTATGTTCGAAATTTTCGGGATTGTAAAGATAATGAATGAAGCTTTATTTTTTTAATTAATTTGGTCAAAATGAACATCTGTTTTGGTAATAGTAAGTAATAAACATATTGAGTTGGCATTGGCCTCTCGTTACTCATGAGGATATCAAACAACAGCACGAAATATAATTAACATGTTTTTGTTCTAAAAAAGCCATGTATTTTCGGGTTCCTCAGTTTTAACTTATTTAGCTGTCAGTGAATTGTCTCCTGGCGCGGCGTCACAGGCTGTCGGCGGCGCCCGAGCGCCCGGGGAGACATTTTAATTTTTTGCTCGGCTGCCCGTCTCTTATTACCCTGTTCCTATAATTATAAATACCGGGGCGCAGTTAATTCGGTATTCAAGACGGTATAATACCCCTTGCCTCCGGGACTCTGCCGCTTCATATTTATTTGGGAGAGGTTACTTGTGTTTTGAATATTAACTTATTTTTTTATGGCGTCGAAAATTGCTTAGGGTTGTTATTTACAAGTGTTTGAGGCGTTTTAGTCAGTAACTGCGGGGGTGTTGGTTCCCGCTGGCTTCGAATCGAAGCCAACTAAATAAGGATGTCATGCGCTCTGGAGAACGACGCATGGTGAGCCCGCGTCGTGCCTTTTTTTGAAGGTTACAGAGTTTATTATTCAGTAATCAGCTTTATTGATCTCCTACGATAATATCTGGCGACAATATGTGGCTGGTGGCGCTGGTAACTTACCTTCATCAGGTTTGTATAGTCCATTACCAGTGAGACTGATTTGGATAATTTGACAGTATTCTGTAGAGAATTGCTTCCAGTTGGTCCTGCTTGTTGAGTTTCTAATTCAGGAGACAGAGAGTAGAAATCCTCAACAGATGGGAGTAATTGAATCGTATCTAAAGGTATTGCTGTTGGTAACGTCAATATTGCAAAGCCAGATCTTCGTTGGAGACAAAACGTGTACTTCACAAACCGCACTTGAACGTACGGGAATAATTGAACCGAGTTTAAAGATATTTATTGTTATTCTAAAACTAGTTCATCATTCACCATCCCCTGGTATAATTATGTGTGTTTACTATAAAATAATTAGGTTATTTGTATTTTCGTATTAACACAATTAATGAAAAAATAAAAAAATATATTTTCATAAAAAATCAAATTGACCAGCAGTACCGTGGACCACAACTGTACCGACAGCAAAAACAATTGTAGTTCTCTAATTTGTTATTTCATAATTTTACTGTCGTTAAACATTCCAACTGGCGATAACAATTTGGCTCGCAAGCAACGGAAATACAAGCAAAGTTCCAAGACAAGATATTTCAATGGCGGACATATTGAAGATACAGCGTTGAATTGCGCTCCAAGAGAATACACATCGCTCTCAGTAGTGCGTTCTCATCAGAAATATATATTTGAAAGCAAACTTCGAAACAATACCATTGTATGGAAACAAAGAGGAAGTTCTCGATGTATTCAAAACATCGCAGTATTCTAGAAATATTGGGAGCCTACGTGTCTGCCATAAGTTGTCATTGCTTTTCATAGCAATACATTCCGATTTCATCTCTATTATAACTGAATTCGGTTTAAAATAGCTTACGATATTTTAATGTATGTAGAACAACTAACGTGGATAAATGTTTCAGGGTAATGTACGATACATCTTTGATCTTATTCCGGAGTAGAGAGGTTTAAATTTCTTTAAATATAAAAACAATATTTTTATGTTTGACAACTTCGTTCAACTGAATGATTCGCAGTTTGAAGGAAATCAATAGAAAAGTATTTTCGTCGCAGAAAAAGGGAATAAATCAAATCGATGCAATACAGCTTTGAACAATTGGAAGAACCCAATTGGTATTAGCGATATATTGAAAACATTACGTACATGACTAATATGGACCAAATTATTCCTAGATGACCCCATTAGTCTTGAGCTCAAACATCGTTCCTTTTCTGTGGCTTGTTCCATACATCCCTGTTCTCAAAAATATATTTCCCTTGTTTCATGGTACAGTACCACATGTAATAATATAAAATAAGACAAAAAATAGTACAGAAAGAAAGACATTACCTGTTCTGGCCTGAGCCCGGGCGGCACCCACGTGTACTCCTCCAGCGCACACCCTGAATCGTCATCGCTTTGCGAGTGCCTGTGGGGGTCCCCTGGCTTCATCAGTCTCTCCGCGTGCTCCAGCAACCCGCGGAACTTGCTCTGCGGCACGGGGTGCGGGGAGAGAGACATCGCTGACTGAGGAGACTGCGGCGATTGGTAACTTTGGCCCGGCTGGTTCAGCTGGGAGGAGCTTTGGCTGATCCCGAAATCCTGGTACTGGCTCCTTCGGTAGTTGGGGTAGGAGTAGGGATGTGGCGAGTTCGAGGAGCTGGGTATGGAAGATCCGCTGTGACTCGGCTGCGGGGAGGGGAGGTGCGGGGGAGGGGAGGAGGGCGCTGGCGGCGGCGGCGAAGACTGCTCGTGGAGCGGCGGCGGCGATGACCCAGTCGGTGATACCACACAGTTTCTGCAGACTGGCCTGGAACAAAGACAGTGTTACGTTAGCTTTGGATGCACCAGGCACGAAAATCATTTCCATCGATTCGTATCTTTACAGTTTTATTTTATCGCGTGGAGGACAGTAAACACCAGATAAACTTGTTTATTCTCCGAGAGATTAATAAGTTAACAATTAGACGGATGGAGCCTCAACATCTCAATAACAGAGATACATGATCCGTCAGTGATTAGGTCCACCCGTAATATTATCTAACGACGCGAGTCGTGAGTCGTGAGCTGTCCGTCTCGCGCCGTGTTCGTTGCGTCCATCGGTTTTACTACCGTTTCAATTTATCACCAGCTGTAAACGCGGTTCGACCACCATTGAATCATTACTTATATTACGATTAATTTATTTGGATGACAGTTCGATTTGGTAATATAAGTTTTAATTTATAATTAATTCACTGTGTTATCAAGTATGTGTGATACCATAATTAGTACTACATACTATATGTATCTATAAAAGGCCTAATCTATAAAATACGGTATGTATTATTAATCAATAAATAACAATTGAATAACGGCCAACGTTCTTATCTGGAGCATCAAATGACATCAGCAAAGATGCTGGTCAATAAAATATGCCGATTTCGCTTGTTATTGGGTCTCCGACACTGCTACCGAAATATATAAAAGCGCTGCGATTGATTTCATAAATAGTTAGCCAGGCTGGTACCCACATAAGTGGAACAGGAACCGGCTACCTCCAACATGAGGAACTATTCACTCTAGCTTTATCGATTGTTCATCATAGTGCATCGTGATCAGAGGACATTAGCTCGATTTCGAAGCAGGATATAGCCCTTTGCACTCGCATACTCACTTTAGGTCAACGTAATCTACGTACGTATTTCGGCGTACATAAACCATTGTTGGACTAACACGAATGTGCCCTAAGTACCCGGTTACGTGTCGTTGTCAGTTGTATTGTCGCGACAAATTATAGTCACGTTTATAATTTGTCAAGCTGACGGAGTGCGATGGCGCACCGCCGCGGCCGCCAGGCTCCTGGGTGCGGCGTCGCGGTACTCTCATAGAATGTTTTAGAAACAAATTGGACAAATCTTTATGCTTAAGGTAAATTATCTTATAAGTATAGAATTAGATATATATACCACACATTTTAGAGTGGGTTATTTTATAAATATTTGGAAATTGTACCCTAACCTACGAATCACCCGCTGCGGAATATAATAATCTTTAGCCCTTTACCATCCAATATAATGAGCGAACCATGAGATAAACCGTAGTGCGTAAATCAAAATGGCTGTTGTCTAAACTTACCCGCCAACGACGCAAATACATGCGTGCATCATCATGACAACCCATAACTGTCGCACTGCTGGACTCAGGTCTCCTTTTAAAATGTGAGGGGTACAGGCCATAGTCCATAGTAATAATTAACTTGTAATACGCATATAACTTATTGAAAGTTAAAGGTTTCAGTAACATTCGAACTCACGCCCCACCGTTCGGGAAACCAACGTTCAAACCACTAGGCTATCGCTGTTCTCAGTACTACGAGTACTATGCGAAAATTAAATGTATGAGGAAGGCGATGATGATCGGCGATAGTCGGCGGTGAGTCTGGTGGACTTCCTGCCATTTACGTCTCTTCACACGCGGATTTAAGACGCAAATGTAAAAGACTTATTGATGCTGTGTCGTTGGGGTTGCGAGGTTAGCTCTCTTGCGGATGTCTCTATCTAGTAAATATACTGCCTTTGCTTCTAATATTTAGTTAATATGTACAGTCCAGCAGAGGACTTTTAAAGGCTGATAGATAGATACATAGATAGATATATTTTCTTCGGTGTCAGAGATAGCGTTTTCATAATCCTAATTTCAAATCAAATTTTAGACAAGGTTTATCGAACAATTAGGATCGTCCAGTCATATACATATGTATCGATATTCTTTATGATAAATATTTGGGCGATATTTTCTAAAAATGTCTGACTATTTGAAACTATTCCTATTTCCTTGCCAAAGAGTTAAAATTCCGGACATGTCAGGAAAATTTGTATGTATTTATTTCGTTTATATCTGTTTCTATTTTCTGAATTCCTAGCTGTGGGGTATAACTAAGTGGCAAGTTAATGTAATATTATAATTTTTCTCATGAACGTTTGTCCATGTCACAAATCGAATTGGAGACTCTTTCCCAACACCAGCAGCTTTAAACAGCCATTATTTTATAGAGTGGGAAGAATAAATCGTATAAAAGAAAGTGGTTAAATATATTATCCGACAAAACTGCGAACGGCCGAGTTTCCTCTCGATATGAAAGGCAAGAACATCGTGATATCGGTTCGCAGTTTATGGCCAACTACTCACAAGAAATATCGAGCGGTTTAATAATTTCCTTGTACATTAAGCCGTAAAACACAAGCGGTGCCGGTTTGAGGCAATAGCTTCATAATTACACACCTGAGGACTGGTACTGCAGTCACGCCTTTAGACGTGAGACATGCGAATTAAGTCTTAAGGTGACTAGGTGCGGTGGCATACCGTGCTAACAAACTAAAGCTGACAATTCCGCCGTCAAGCGTCTTCGTAAAAATAATAAGATTGCCGAAAAACATTAATATTATAGTTGCACTATAGTAATTATATTTGTAACTGGTTAAAGATATTCGAGGTGCAGTGGCTACTTGCTATTCGGATAAAAAAACCTGCAACAATGTTTGGAGCGACGTAGTGTAACCAGAAAGCATTTGTCACCAATCAATCTCATTAGTCGAGAGTGAATGTAACATTTCTAGAACCGGTCCAGTTAAGTCTAGCGCGAACCGGTTCTATCTGGGCTAGAGGAAGCCTTTATGGGTATCAAATGAAATATAAAGCGGCGTGTGATGAATGATTGACGTGGAATTCTTTATCTGGGTGTCAATTAAAGACTTTCAAAGGGTTTTTGTGAGGTTTTGTGTAACTTGTCGGATGTAAGTTTAGATTAGAATCAGGCCAGCTGTCATCGCTCCTGTATTTTCCTGAACAATAGATAAAACAACGGTGTTATGTCCCTTTTTGGTAGCGACTACACCCTGTATTACCTAGCATAATCTTGGTTAAATAAAATCTAAACAGTTAAATGACATTTCTGTTATTAACTCAGTCTACGAGATTTAATTAAAGGAAATAATTAGCAAGAGTAGAAAATTGTGCGTAACAGACCACCTGTCGCACGCTTTCAAACAAACTATACGCATATTAGCCGCGCCAGACGTCAACACACCAATAAGAACACAAATTAAGCAGTGACACGGTTGTCCCCGTCACGTCACATCAAAAGCGATCCGACGACATAACTCGATATTATCGATGTCGGATCGATATTTCACGAATTGCATTAGGGTTGTCACTCATTTTAGTTAATTTATCTGGCGGATGGGGCCATGAATGGGGTAGCAGGGCTGTGTAAACAAATAATCCAATTTAATTTAAAACTATTATTAGATTAGAATTCTATCACAGTGAGAAGTGTAAAGAGACACGACAAATAAACAAAAAAAAATTCGTTTGTGTCCAAAGGTGGACATAAACGGCCCCGACACAGTTCTAATTATTGCCGTTGTGTACATTGTCCAATTTAAGTAAATTGTTTATTTGTTTAATAAAAAATGATCAGTGACATCCCTAATAATTGCCGATACGCAGTCAAAGGAAGCGAAGTAGAAATGCCACCGTGAGATCGGATGATTACAATCGGTTTCGGCCGGATTCGTGGATGCCTCGACTTTTTCTAGTGATACGGATCAGCTGCAATTACGTGTGATTACTCGGCGTTTGTCAAAAGATGGCGCTGACGATCATCCATCGATGTGCAAGGACTGTATAACGAAGATGTTTGAGTGAATTCAACGTCCCTCCAGAATCATTTTTCATTGGTCTTGTACGTAGTGTTCGATAATATTTATCACTGATATATATCTTATAGTAATATTAATATGCATTTGTGTACTTATGTGAGCAGGTATTTAAGATACTAGAATTGACATGATTTTTAGAAATTAAAATAAATTTAGGGAGAACGTTAATTGTTACTACAGAACGTTAAGTGTAACAGATATAGGAATTATATAACTTTTCTTGTTATAATCATTGATGAATTTATGTTTTAATCGTTTGCCCCATACCTTGCAATTTGTCAAACACGGTAAATCGCACATTGTGATCTCATTGGTACTAATATATTTATAGTCCCAAAAGCTAGAGAACAAGTAAGTTGATCACCATGTAGTAATTAGTTTTTAGCCACAGAATCTGCAATAATGCAATGCTGCACAGCGAACAAAAAACTTCCAATTTCATAGGAATTTTTAAAAACTAAATGTCATTATTCATCTTTTTAAGTTACAGTTTACTAGATGTGCAATATTAATATAATCTAAAAGTCGTGTATATTTTTTACTTTAAATATATTAAAATATTTTTTTAAGTCTTACGCAATCCGGCAATTTACAATGTTTTAATATTTCAAAGTCAAAATATTCAAGAAAGCCTCAACAGGGAGGAAGGTCGTTCTATACAGTGTGTGGCTACGGGTTTACGGTAGAAATTATCGTGAAAAGTGAATCGTGGCAGCCACGAGTCAAGTTGATGTTGACGTAACATTCACCAGTGAGATGATGGTATGATAAAAAATCACGTAGCTACGAAGACAAAGCGTTGCTCTTGGTTTTATTTCCCGCGAGTTACGTTTCGCCACTACGATACGATACGAGACGCCGATACGATACGATTCATGATAACGATATGTCTAAAATAAACCAGGAGATATTTTCAGATGACGCGGTCAAAGTTAACAAGTCATATAAAAGTTACTAAACTTTGTTCTTGGTCGCTAACGTTGGTGACGGTAATGACAGACGTCCATGGTCAGTGGTTGTTATCACAAGACCCATCTTCCAATGCCGGTTTTATTAGCATTAAACGACGTTAATATTAAAATAAGCGGTTAATGTATTGTACTAAAACATAAGCTCACGTCAAGTAAATGACACGAGCAGTTTGATATTACAGCGGTGTCAGCGTTGGTACATTCCCACGTACGGTGCGCACTGAGCAGGGTCGCGTGTGACGCGCATACAGACAACGCGTAAATAGATTTTTATATATGTGATAGTAGGGTCATGCTACGCGTGTAATAATAATGCGTTTAATACGGGAATATTTGATTCGGTACATGCCACGGACATGTCTACAAAAGCACTGAGAGACGCGGATGTTAAAAGGATTTTTTGCTTTTTGTTTAACTAATTTGTATTCTTTTCGTAAATCGCGAAGTGTTTTATGGGATTTGTAGTAAACATTATGGTGAGGCGCTTCAAGTGACCCAGGGCGTGGCATTATAGTTAAAGTTCATTCGATGCCGGATTTTCCTAGTTTTGCAAATTTTTTAAAGTTTTCAAGCTGTTCAACATCACTTTAAACTTAGTTTAACTGCAGGTATAAGATAATGTTCTTGTGCAAGAATTTTATAGTTTAAAATGGGATAGTGATCAACAAAAAGTACAAAATATTCGATAGCATATATATCAGTGAAATGAAGTAGCGTTGCCCCCAGAAAGATAGTGGTCTTACATCTACTTATACACTGCAACATTGGAATCGAAGATTGAAGTACCACGTTACTGTAATCCGAAGCAACATATTTGTATACCGTTATAGAAAGAATTTAACTTTATCACGTGTTTCTAAGCAGGAAAATATCAAAATCATAATAAGCTAACGAGTCAATTATTTATTTCCCCACACAGATTATATGGATCTGTGGATGGACTTACATTACATTCGACAGGGGGTCTATTCTCGGCACTAACGTTTTAGAGGTACGATAATTTTATTCGCTTATCTATTGTTTTTTTGTCATAAATACGTTTGAAGGAATAACATCACTTTGAGAAAGATCATGCAATACTTATTATGTAATTGTGCAGTAGTTAAATTTTTAATTTTAGAAATATCTCTTTTCATCTATAAGCGATGAGTAAACACCATAGGGTAGTAGATCCTATCATCGATCTAATGCAAATACGACTGTCTTCATAAATAAAATGATTATGAACCGATTTCTTTATTCCTTTTTTTGTTTTCCCTAAAATCCCTTAAATTCATGATCGAGATGGGTCTATCTCTAGATCAACAATCAACCTGCTTTCATTGCTTAAACCTAACTAACAATTATCTCACCAACTTTAAATCGCACAGATCACTCTTTACCTTTAATATCCGGTGAAGCAATGATGCAAGGCATATTAATAATTATTATTTGTAAGGCATAACGCCTGCAACGACCAACCCTTGTAAGGGAATGACATCACGGTCCCTTACGTGTCTGCGACATTTCCCTTAATTTGTAGCTGTTAATCGTTAGAAATTTCATTGGTAGAAATTTAAACATTATTAAAAATGCATTTTAAATTGAATTGTTCACATTAATTACGCATTAAAGAAATCAAGACGCAATTTTTATATTGTAACTTAACACGTATCGTGTATGGCAAACGCATTCAAATCGAAAAATTACTATAATTAAAACATCTCCTGAAACCTCGTACAAGCGGAAACATTAATTTTAACAATAGCTTGTATCTGAGGCATTGAGTTAGTCTAATGTGGATTTGTGCGTTTAGGGTATGTATGGATATATTATACTAGATGTCGCCCGCAGCTGTGAACACACGTATGAGAAAAGAACTGCAATTAAAAGATTGACAATTCCTTTCTATCGCTGGTTGTTAGGCAACGCTATGTTGTTGAACAATTACTTGAATTAGGCTAAAATATACATCGTAATGGATCTTTCTACAGAAATGAGATGTTTATTCGTAGTAAAAAGTAGCCTATAGTACTCATCGATCTTCCAACTTTATCCGAATTAAAAATCATACTATAAGGGCGCTCCGTTGGGCCGTGAAAGAAAGACAAACAAACAAACACACTTTCGCTTTTATAATATGTGTATGTATAATTTACCTATATAATTCCCAGAAAGTAATTTTTTCTCAACTATTTTCAATCTACCCGGTGACACTCGTAACCTTCACCTTAACACTATGCGTCCGTAAACAGTTTACGGTTATAGAATAGCCGCCACGGTTTCATTTCGATGTTAATTCGTCAATTGATTTATGGTGCTCTCGGCCAGCGGATCTCGAGCTGGACGCTGCAGGGCGGCAGCGGCTTGGATTATAGGACTTTTATATGCGTTATTTATTACTAGCATAACTTGGTGTAAGGTGTACGGTTTCTACTTTCTTCTAACATTTAATACCGAAGTTACAAATGTTAGGTAAAACATACTTTCACATGCTTACGTCCTGTGTAGTGACGTGGACATAGAAGAATCGTCACAAACATCGATAATTCGGAGAAACGTTAGTAACGAAAGTAAAAGGAGCGTGGAGCGGTTGTAGGATAAAGAGAGATAGGGAGGAGAGTAGTGTAGAGAACACGATAACTAAGATAAACGGTCGGCACTGCGCTGGGTTCACTATTTTTCTGTTGCTTCGGATAGTTGTCAATTTATGTAAATAATCTCAAAGATATTAAAACTAATTATCATACGTATTATATACTTTTATCATTATATTAGTCAGATGGTCATAAATATATGCAGTAAGATTATTTGTACCGTCCGATGAAGAAGCCCTGTAGCTCTCGTTCGACGAGTCATGTCTCCAAATACCTAAGCGGGGAGGTATTCAGCGATGATCGTCTGAGTATATTTCAGCTGACTACAATATATATCGTGTTATAAAAACGAATTATGAGTTACTTAGATCATCGGTAATAGCAAAAAATCGAATATATAAATATGAATGTTTGTCTGTATGTCCTTCATAGAATCGTAAACGATACATTT
>DWPA01004439.1:0-12820 GCA_018251375.1 Calpodes ethlius | reverse complement strand
ATCGTAAGGCTATTAGCAGGTGTTCACATTTTATAAGCTTTGTTTAAAAGGCTTAAAGGTTACAATGATAATATCGATAACCACACTTTTTCAAAAATATCTTGATACAAAAAATATGAATTTTAAAGTCTAAAATAATTATTGATTACAATAAAGTCAATATCTGTAGGAAGAAGACAAGGATATTTAAATTTGTAATATATTTTTTGGAATTTTAATGCTCAATACTTTACGACGTTACGAAATGACGACAAAAAAATTCAAATAACTAATTATAATATAATAACTTATAATAATGCAGAGAAGGCGATTTTGCAGTGATATTAGGGTATGTACTGTCGTTTACTGCGCCGCATTAAAAGTCTGAACTTATGCAATAATAGGATTTAATCGTTGGTTTTTGATTAACAGGTGGACGCGAGCAAGGCCCCTGGGTACCGCGGTGGGGCGGGCGGAGGCGCGGGTGGTGGCGGCGGGTGTTCGCCGTGCTCGCGCACCTCGTCGCACGGCTCCACGCCGCCGCCGCCGCCGCCGCCCTACCACGCGCCGATGCCCATCGGACCGCCGCAACACGCCCATCAGCATCACCATCACCACCATCAACCCATGGGTGAGTAGTACCTGGTGCTCGTGAGCTATACACTTGGACTTCAATTGAGGTCATTGATCTTTGGTGATTGATTATCTGTGGTTGATTACAAGCGTTGTTTTTAAACTTACACATCAAATTCGCGCATACACAGCTCGACTAATATAAAAATAATGTAGTCACACTCATATGCCTGTACTATATTTCATAAATGCCAGCAGTTATCATCGACTACGGTGTTAAGGCTTCGTAAAGTCTACATATTTATAAAAGTCTATATCATCCATGTGCAAATATAATGATTTTATGTTTGAAGTTTGTCATAACCATGCAATTTTTTTTGCATCATTTTATTTCCAGGCAATGCTGTAAATGCAATGGATATGAGTGGCCTTACCCGGAACGGACCTATGTACCAGGACAATTCACGAAATGGACACAACATGATGGTATGTGTAATATTATGTAAGATTATTGACTAATAGTTATTTGACTAATTAGGTCGTATATGTATGTTATTGTTATAGCGTATTTAGTAGGATGCAACGGTCCTATATTTTATATCTGTAAACAGTTTCAAAAATAACATCGCTCTACACAGGTATCGATGTCAAATGTGGGCAACGTGGGCAGCGTCGGCGGCGTGTCGGGCATGTCAGGCTCAGCGTTGGGGCTGGGCTACGTCGGCGTGGAGGGCGTATCGCGGCTCAACCCCCGCGCACCCGACTTCGCCCAACGCCACCCGCTGTTGCACCACTCTCAACACAAACATTCGCAGGTAATATACCGACTTTTTTATATTTATCTAGGAAACGCTAAATCTTATCTACCGCAATATATATGAACTTTGAATTTGTATTCTCATTGAGTAAATTAACAGGTGCTAATGTGAAATGCAAAATAAATTTTGACTGTTTTTTTGGAGAAATATATCCGGGATTCAGTTTATATCAATCACATTTTATTTTATAAATATTTTTATGCCATATAAATATACAATTAAAATGTATAGTAATAGAGTTCAATAATCGCTACGCGGATTAATGGCCGGCATTTTAAATGGTTGACTTTTTCTAAGAATATTTCCAGTAAGTTAGTAAATATTATTATAACAAGTTCTAGACTAGATGGTGAAGTTGCTCAGTGGATAAATAATAGATTCGGTGTACATAATAATGTACACTGTACATATTAATGTACATTGTGATTTATCATTATAATATGTTTGTTTATTGCAGCTATTCTCCGGCGGCAACAACTCCAACCTGAGCTCGCTGCTCATGTCGTACCAGCAGCAGCCTAAGCCGATGACGCACGCGCCGCCCCAACAACATCACCCCTACCAGGTGCTTATACACCACACTGTGCTATTGTTGCGATGTCTGAATTTTATTTAGTAGAAAAAAAATTACCACTGCCTTTAGTGATCTTATACAATACAAAAAAAGAAATCGCCGCCACCTAATCCTTTTTGTTGTACGCCAATAGTTAAACATTGATTATACCAATTCATATTGTAACTACTAAAGCGGTCTTGTCGCTTCGGTAAGGTCCAATGATGGAAGATAGTTGGGTAAATATTTGATTAAAATATCCGACACAGTGGCAGTGATTTCTTGTTACTGTCTTTATAGTCGTACATCACTTGGTTTAGCCAAGTTAAGTGAGCTTGGTGAGTCAAATTAACAATTGAATATGACGGACGGGAGGTGTGCAGTGTTCCAATAAAAAAATAAAGACTGCTCACACAAAATTGTCAGTAATCTTCATGGTGATTTATACTCCTCAGTCGCTGCTGGATCGCGGCGTGGGAGTGGGCATGGGCGTCAACTCCGGCGGCGTGGGCGTGAGCTCGCCCGGCGTGGGCGGGTGGGGCGCCGGCGAGGAGGAGGAGCGCAAGCCGCGGCCCATCGGCACGGAGCGCGCCTGGAAACTGAACGCGCCCGACGACTGGCCCCACCGCACCGACCATGACAGATACCAGGTAATACCGCGGTGGGATATTTATTAATTTGTACACAGGACGTGAATTTTTTGCCTTATTTTTTATTGAAATAGTGAACCCTTTCACTCTTCTGAGTAAATGGAAAGTGGTGGAACTATAGTGGGTCTATTTCGATTACGATTCCTTCAAAATTATTTTTAAGCCATTAGCGTTCACGTTACTTACTAATGTCATACTACGAAACCATAATCAACGCGTAACCTGTGACGCGATCTATTATTTGGTTGTGTTTAAGAATTACGACTAGTCCGTACTTTTATATACTCGTTATGGATTTTTACGCTGATTAGAAACTTGGTCCCGATACATATTAGAGGAACCTTGTGTAACTATCGTTATTGGACAAGATGCACGAGCTGGGAACGCATTAGTACAAGTTTGGTTACTTAAATTTTCAGCAAGGAGTGAGTGGAGTGAGCGGAATGAGCGGCGTGGGCGTGTCGTCCGGTGTGGGAGTGGGTGTGGGCGAGGGGTACGGAGGCGGCGGCGGCGGTGGCGCGGCGACGGCGGCGGCGCTCTCGCTGATGCACACGCTGCCGCTGCACTACCTGCAGCCGGTGCCCGCCGACCACCACCACTGGGACCAGCAGCCTCACCACACGCCCGACAAACAGGTATCATGTTATTATGATCACGATTCTGTTTATACAATTTAGAAGTGATGTGAGTTAAAAGTTGATATATTTAAAATTTATATAACTGACAGATGAACGATAATGTCATGGCAAGTGATGACCGTCGTTCATGAGCGGCACGATCATCGACGATAACAAGCACACTACTCAATTACTTTGTATCTGGCACTAGTCGAATCACGGTCGATTAAAACTGGATGATTATAAACAGGTAAAAACAGGAGCTAGACATAATCCACTTCACGCTCACGCCTAGAATATGTATGACAATGACATTTAGTACAGAAAGATGTTAAGAAGGTTTTCGGAGCGTGAATGTGGATTGAAGGCCTTTCGTTTAGGGGAGCAGTTCTCAGAGATGTCCAAAAAGAGGGGGAATCTCGAACAGAAGTCTGAATAGACTGTTAGATGAATGAATTTATCTTCATCGCTCAATACTCGTCTTCGACTGAAATATATTGCATTGATATTTTTACAGTAATGAATGCTTTGTCTGTATTGTTACAGCAAACTTGGAGCAAATGGACCCACTAAGCGCCGGAGCACTGCCCGCGGCCGCGGCCCACGGCCCGCCAGGATTATATATAATTGTAACCCTTGGAAACGGTGTAGATATTAGTGAGAAAGATTATATTATACAGAGTATCTATATACATAATAGAGAAAATGTCCTATCGAGAAGAGAACTACTTATACTGTACGATCGACTGAAGTGAGCATTAAACGATTCATTATAATGAACCTCGTGGGGAGCCGGATGTAGTTTTATTTGTTACTGCCGCTCGCGTTAGACGAATATAGTTGTTGTAGTCGGCGCCGCTCGTCTAGATGTAGGCGTCGAGTGTAAAGTAGGTAGCTTGGAATGTGATTCCGACGCCGCTCAATGTTTTGCGTCGCCGAACGCCGAACGCCGACCGCCGACCGCCGACCGCATCCGCCACTTGTATACATATTTTACACTATATTATGGCATAATACGATATTAGTTTGGACGATTGATGCGCCGCAAGCCGTCACGGATTATTAAACGTGTATTAATAAATTTGCTTGTACATGAAAATTAAATATCATATATTGATGCACTGTATCCACTGGTGTTTTTAATAATACCACCTGTTTTTTCAATTATTTCATTTTTTTTATAGGTTTATTTGGGTAATGTGTATATTTATAAGTAAATTATTACTGAGGACTTACGATGTCTCGAATATGATTAAAACTGAATATCCGGTAAGTTCTAGGCAAATAAACCGTTGTCAAAGTATATGGGTGTGTTCTTGAATAGGCCCTGTCAAATTCAACACTAGACTTGTCCACTTAAGTTAAAACTATAACTCTTGAGCTGCTTTTGAAACAGAAAAGACTATTTGAAATGAAACAAATATAGAAATATAACATTTTAATTTTATTACATAAAACATTTTAAAAGAGATTCTTTTTACTAAAGAAATACAATAAGAAAATAATTATTATAACATTGTACTTAAATATCAATAATAGAAATCGAATGTTTGCAACATACAAATATTTTATGTTATTAACTAATTTACACAGTTAATTGATATAATTCATTAGATCCAGTAATATTAAATCATAATATTATGGACATTTACTATAAAAAAAATATACGACTACACACAAAACAACATTGAATATGTCCTTTGGCATTACCTTTTGACGTGAAACAATTTCACCGAACACTCGACTATCCAATAAATGCAGCTGCCGTTAATATCAAGTATACTAAACTATCATTATTTTGTGTGACACATTGTCACACTACTGCACTGGAGTCCAAACTGAGTATAACGATAATTACAGGCATATCAAGAAATATAACAACAAAACACTGGTGTATTGGGAAACAAAGAAAGTGTGTTTAACATCAATCATGGTTGGTCCATGGAATGATCTAGAAGAAAATGACATCACATCAAATGTAATTGTTCTAATAAGATAAAGATAAAACATTAAGAAAGGTCATTTTGTGCGTTGATATGACTTTAGCCGATGGGCGTGGTGGACTTTGTCTTTGTCTGTGCTTATCGCAATCTTAAGCTATTTTAATTTCATCTGCATCACACAGCACTGCTAGGATTGTTACGCTTAATAACTTCTAAAGAGAACAGGTCTAAAACACCATTTACTTTTGAAGGTGTGGAAAGTAAAATCATTTTAGAAATAAGGAAAATTGCTTCCATTAACACTTACATGAATCATTACATTGGTGCTTACAATCAGAATAAGATTATGTATGGATATGACCAGATTCAAATTGTATTTATAAACATGAAGTCTAAATAACCAAGAAGTACTTAGCACACAAACTACTGCTGAATGAGAACAGTCACTTTCACATATAAATTAGTAATTTTAATTGTAACGATAAATGTTCCTAGTTATCGCTTTATACTCTGAACTTGGCATTGCGTTCAAGTTACAACTCTGTGTGTCGTGAAAGAATTCTATCCTCGAGGTGGGCGTGCATCTTCTCCACCTTACGAGAGTGCTTTTTGATCTGCTCCTGCTGGTCGGCGAACATGTCCATCTTGTCGCCTGCTGCTGCCACCTGGAATGACATCGTTATTAACAAAGTACTCTGTGGGCCCAGACAAAGCTCATGTATTGTTCTGTGACGTCACATCAAATTGCATAGGAACTTGGTAAGCATTACACTAGTTTTCCGCACCTGATGCATTTCCATACGTGTAACAAGCGTACGCGGAAACTAAAAAGGAAGAGATTTGGCCAGATACATTGTAGCTAGCGGATCGTACGTATTTATTCTACACCAAATGTCATTCCCATGCATTTTCCGAGCGCGAGCGTGAATAGAAAAGGGTCTTGTCTAAGGGGCTAGTCTGATGACATAACAAAACATGTTTCGAATTTTATTCCTCGCCAAGATCTCAAAAACACAAATAATGAAATAGAAAACACATTTCATACTGTCCCCTGCCTCCTCTTTAACCGGCATGGCACAAATGATGCCTTTGACCACTTACCATCCGTTAGTAATCTGCATGTTTGTCTGCTATTATTTCTCATAAAGTTTACAATAAAATAAATAGATAGCCAGAAGGATTTAGAACGAAATTTCATAATAGTACCAGTATATAAAAAATCACAGCCGCTATGACAACTATAGAGAAAATCTCTCGTCTCGAGCGAAGGAGGACAAGCTGCAGTGTGTGGTATATATATAAGCATCAGAACTGAAGCAAAGTAATATTTAAATTTCGTAGGAAAAGTTTACTTCTAATAAAACATGCAAGATTTGACCCGTATATACTAACAATGACAAGGAAAAAGCTTGTAAAAAAATACAAAAGAAGCTCTAACTGACAAAAGCAATTAGTTCTAGAGTTAAGAACACACCTTGCTGTGATGTTTGTTTAAGTTGCTCACGTGATCGGCCTGCAGGGTGCGCAGTTTGAGCAGCCGGTTCTCGTAGTGCTGGAGTTCAACCTGAAGACAAAATTAGTCTTAATATTTATAGGAACAATATTATTAAGTTCAATTTATTAATGACCGAGTGTAGAGCCTAAGTCTCTCCTTATAATTAAGTACAGAGTAGACACAGAGTAGCTCCAGTGCAAATTGATGGCTGGTTAATGGTCAGCCTAAGTGTTGGAAGTTTTTATGCCCTCAGACTTAACATATCGACTAATATCTAATGATGGTTCTCCTCCCAAGCACGAAAAAGCTCAAAAAATTTTCACCACTTGCGGTCACCCATCCAACTATCGACTGCGCCCGATGTAGCTCGCACGAATTTGACCTTACACGAATTATGTACCTGACACGAATTATGAATGATCTAAAATATCAAATACAAAGTTGTACACAATAACTAAATATTTGACCTAATGGGAAGCATATATAAATTTATTTAGTTTCTCAGATTATAATGATATCAATAGTATCGAAGAATCTTAGATTTAAAACAACATCATTAAACATTTCAACTTCTGGAAAAAATATATCACCAACACTTCATTATGAAGGTGTTCTGGAGAATAACAGTTATTTCTGCAGCTTTGATAGTATATTTGATAGTATAGGGAACAAATAACGTTAAAAATAATAATTGTAATACCTTCAAGGAGTCCAGTTCATCGACGGTGAAGTTCGCGGCAGCCGCCAAACGCCATAGCCCCTGTACCTTGGGCTCTATAAATTCTCTGTTATTTGGACCTAATAAGAAACAAGTTTATAAAATTATATAAATGTATGTTTACATATTAGCATCCCTGCCCTATGGTGTAGATGGTATAGTCAAGATTAATATAATAATGTAATAAGACATCAAACTAGTTCAATTTGAAGAAATTGTGACGCTTTCTTGTACCATTGAATAAAGATGATTACTGTTCCACTCGATTTCCCTTTATATAGCACTAATGTCATATTTTATAAATAATTATCTATAACAATAGATTATAGATAGCAAGGAATACAAAATGAATGACTAGGGTAAAAAAAATGTAAAGAAACTCATAAATTTTATCATGCAAAATATTGGATGAAAAATTAATTGACGAATTTACAGATACTCTGAATGCAACCATTCAAATAATAGTAAAGTTAACAGTTCAATAAAACAATAATGTATTATTGTTGACGCTGCTAAATCTATTTAAAACTAAAAGGTCCTACTGAAGACTGCAGTTTTAACTTTGTAATTTAATGGCAAACAGGTACTGCACCACCAATCAAAATACTTTCGCGCATACATGTGGATAACATACCACATGTAATTAGTATTGAAATGGCAATACATATAATAATAAATAAATACCTCTAGCTGCAACTCTCGTCAGTTTATCGTAACCATCACGTAAGTCACGATGCTTGTCACGGATCAGATTGGCCTTCACAATAAAGTCCTTGGACATGCCTTCAGGCGCACCCTCTGGTGCGGGATTTATTTCATTGAACTTCTCTAATTCTTCTTCATTTACTGCATCTGGAATAACATTAATTTATTAGTAGAAATTATATTCAAACATTGACAACATATTGTTCGTTCTAACTGCCTTATTTATATATTTATTTATATTATGTATTACATTTTTAAAATAGTTATGTTTTTTGTACATGACAATTTCTATAGGCAATATAGACTAACATTGCCAGTTATCTCCTACCATACACCATATTCATGAAACTTATTCCAGAATAAAATGTTTGGGTTTCTACTTTGCACATACACATTTTTGACATGCAGTCTTCTTAATATGATCTATCCAAAAGACATACAAATCCTTTCATTACTATAAATTTGGTGATAACATGAAAATATACGTACTATCGAAACCCTCAATGCCTTCCCCATTTTCAACTTTATCAAGCAGCTCATAATATTGGTCAATTTTCTCCTGGTGATGAATAAACTCCTCCTTCAAGGCCGCTAACTCCTCACTAGTGAATCCTGACACCTCTGCCTTCTGCCACAGCATATTCAGCTTCTTATCTTTGAATAAGCTCTTGTTTATGTGTGAATCCATTGCTTCATTGTGGGACTGAAAAAATAGGAAATAAAATGACTAAAGTGTAAATTTAACAATGTATAAATGTTATCTAGTTAATAAACATGGGAGGAATACTACTTATGAGTTATTTTTCAAAGTATAAATCCAGCGAATGAGTTAAAAAGCTATAAACTAGAATTTACTGCTTAATTGTAAATGTAGTGAGGTACCAATAATTTCTGTGTCACTCTTAGTCCGATTCCTGTATATCACCGACTATACAAGAGTAAAGATTATCAGTTTTTAAAATTCAAATAACAAGAATAAAACTGATTCAAAATAAAATAAATCAGTTGGTATGTTTTTCTGCCAACAACATGTATGCTGAATTAATTCATCACACATTTAAACAATGGCATACAATAAGATATAAGAAATTTGACATCCTTGTGAACTATTTGGTAGTAACCCTGCCTAGATAAATGCCTTTTGATACTCTACCAAGGGATATAATTACCTTAATGTGATGATAAGTTTAGTAAAAATCTTGATAAAGGTATAGTATTAATCAAAATATACAGGCAAAACTTACTTTATCATGCTTTTGTTTTTGAGAATAGTCCTCAAAGTGTTCCCGTAGGCCATAGTTGGTCATGATGGCTGTGAGCTTACGTCTCAGTTCTGCCTCCTTTAAACCTTCCTTGTCCCCCCCATCACTTTTAAATCTCTTGTATGTGACTTCTTCTTTGTCTTGTATCATGAGATCGCTGAATAGTGACTTCAATTTTGTTGCACTTAAGCGCTACAAATAACATAAGCATATTATGTAGGACAATGGTTACCATACCGGACTACCATTTTGAAATCCTAGGTTTATGTTCCATCAATGCAGAAAAAAATTAATGATGACTTTTAATTTTCTGTAATCTGTAATTTTTAGTGTGTTGTCGAACAAGGAAATTCACATGTGGAGCTTCATAAATTCTTATTATTGGATGAAACATAAGTGGTAGATAACAGTATAGGTCAATAATTCTTTATCTAAATATGGGCGTATTATCATTGCATTCATTTGAGCTAGTTGAACTTACAAATAATTGTTATTTATATAATGTAATCATTATATTCAAATTGTATAAAAAGGTTTTTTCACCACTCCGCAAAATTATTAATAACACGTGGCGTAAATTATCAAACACACAAGTCATGAACATGATTTATATTTTAAAATATTTAAAATTTATAATGCATACAACATAACATAACATAGAGAACAAAATTTACTTCTTGACACAAGTACCCAATTACTTAGCGTAACTATTCTAAAGCTTTCTTAAAAATGACGGTAAACGAAAAAAAGAATTAAGTACCCGGCGAATCTGTGTAATAAACAAAAAGAATACCTGCTGAGCTTTACTCCATAATATATTTAGTTTATTCATCCGAAAGGGTTTATCCAAATTTTTAAAATCTCCCTCGTCCCTCTTCTTTTTTTCGTTAGCTGTTTTCGAATATTTGTTTTCACACAAAATAGAACAGAAAAGAAGGGCGAATAGTAAACATGATGTAAGTTTCAATATCATTGTGGACTGGGTGTAGCTTACAGATCACTAAGCAGCCGCTGAATAAATTACAACCTTTGATGAGCAAAAAGTAAATTCAGGGTAGTAATAAATATTTATTGACTCTAACGTACAAATTGCAAGAGGTCGGAGCTACTTTTGTATAGTAGATTCCTCATTACCTCCCCTTAAAAAAACAAACACTTGATAAATGTACGGAAGGCTGTCGGCACAGACTACCTAAAGATACATGACAATGACAGACTAAATAAAGACGGTACGTAGTTGCATGCCGACAAAATGTTCGCAGTGATTGAACTCGACTATCGTAACTACTTTACATGCTTATATAATTTGTACATTATTTATATATTTTTTAGATATAGATATATGGTTATGTTAATCAAACTGAAACTATGCAAGAACCATTTAGGACATATTTGCCAGCATACAATTTTGAATTTCAATTTAGTATTAGAAAGACATGTAGGGTTGAATAAGGATTATTTTATCGGACGATTATTGCCCCGTATACTCAATTTATTTGTTTCCTCATTTAATACTGGTTTAATACGCTTAAATATACATACATATACTGAGTGTGACAGACTTCGCACAGATACTTTGTATTTATAATATTTCTACCTTATCTGTGGTAATTTCCCCCATTTACGTTGACAGCTGTGTTGTGAAGTTGGTCAATTTGGAATTTGTTGATTCGGTAAAGTTCGGTTTGCTGTCTGTCGTTGCGCTGTTGTTGCTGGCGTTATTAAATAGTATTTTGATATTTTTGATTAAATGGTTTTGCTATTTTGACTGTACTCGGTTGTTATAGTTTGTATGGGTTAAGTCATTGACTTAAAGTGAATCGCGGAGTGATATTATCGTGAATCGAGTGATATGTTGACAATGGGATCACGATCCATTTCCGTCTGACATTGCATCTGCCAGCGGCCGCTTACGGTTCGTCTCTGACCATCGGCACTTACTTTCTCTCGTTGATGCATTGCTAATCGGTTACTCAACAGGCGGTGAGGTAAAGGGGATAGCGCGTGTTAGATGGTTACTAGCAGTAGTGTGTGGTAGTGCGATAGGGTTTAGTGAGGATAAGTGTGTGATGTGCAACGGTCAGTGATGGTTGAGCGGGAGGGAATGCGACGTGGAGGGTGCGGCTGGGGTGGCGGCGTGCTAGGGCGCTGGTCCCTACGTCGCCTGTTGCTGGACAGTCCTCTAGTTGGCCGCAGGCTAGCACATTCAGGTATTAAAAATTTTGATGTGTCCCAAACCTATGGTTCTGATCAGCCAGCCCAGTTCCGATTATTTGTCTTGTTTTAGTGCATATTACTTTGTAAAACTAGGAATTGGGTTAACATACTTTTCCAAATTTAAATTATTTTTATGTTCCATTGTTTTTATAAGATTTTTACACTACCCACATTTCTATTTAGTATATCATAACAATGGTAAAATAAACGGTATATTTTTTTAAATATTATAATTATTGTAACGTTAATTATATTAATAAATATAAATTATTGTGTGTTTGTTCATATATTTATATATTATTATATCTTTTGATATGATGATTATTGCATCAATTTAAACTAAATTGCCACAGAAAACATAATTTTCAATAAACTTTATCATACATCATAATTTGCAAATCTTTGCATAATGTTCAGTTCAATTTGACCCTTTACACTACATATGAATATATTTAAGATGGCCATTACCAATTGTAAGACATTGAAACAATGAGGTCTCCAGTATAGATCATTACTTTGGTTGCTACTGTGCCAATTTGACCTCTAAGATGCCCATGTTAGGAGTATTATTGCATTTTGCATTGGTTCTATTAATATAATTCAGATTGCAAATAATTTAATCATATATATTTTTTCTCAATACACTTTCAAACATAATTTTTTCTGCTACCACCCTTTGAGAAAGGAGCTTTATTATTGAATGGAAAAATTGGATATCTTATTTATTGCATTTATTTTCATAGTTTTTTTAATTAGTCTTTAATATATAATTTAAATAATAAAAAAAAATTATTGGTGTCATCAAAAGCTGCATTACACTACATGTATTAAATCAAATAAAAAAAAATACATATCAAATAAATATTACCTTGTGAGTCACAAGAAAGATAAATTACTATAAATATTATTATTTATTGTAACAAGTTCTTAAATAGGCTTTTTCCAGTTAGACAAAGCTAATGTCTAAAAATATTGCTCTTGAACTTTCCCAACATAAAGTATGTAGAATAGTGTAGAGCTTCTTAAACTTTTGTCATTGACAACCCTATTTATGATTCATGTTTCTTGCCAACCCCATTAATGTTTTTTGATTATTAGGTAACAATATACATATACATATGAAAATATATAGTTTTAGAATTTATTTTGAAACATACAAAAATATAAAATTAAAAATTGCACAAAAAAATATAATGTAAATTGTATTTATTATATGTAGTTTCAAAAATAAAAGTGTATTCTAACCGTGTTACTTTGCTGGAATATATTCAAGTAGTAAGTATTTCATTA
>DWPA01004438.1:0-12822 GCA_018251375.1 Calpodes ethlius | reverse complement strand
AATAGGAGTTGAGCAGTAACAAGAAATGTTGTTAAAACGGGATAACTTTTTGAGGGCTAGGGGCTGGCCGATTAATGATCATAACGAGATATTATTAAAATAGTTTTTAATTGATTATTCTCTAATTAACGCGGGTGAAACCGCGAAGCACAGCCAGTAACGAATATTCGAATCGGCAAGATTAGTAGCTGTTAGTTAGGGTGATGTTAACAGATATTCGTATGATACAAAAGCTGTTCTCATCGATCTACTTTTCTCTAGCTCCTAAAACTTGTGAAGATGAAGCATTTTCCATGGTTTTATTATTTTGTTATAATATTCTTGAACAATATTCGATCACACGATAACATTTCGTACTGTCTTCAGTGTATATATACTTATATATTTTAATCTATTTAAATGTTTTATAATATAGTTATTAATATCTCTCCTCGCTGTTTCTATGTGTGTATTTGCGTATACGTGTGTGTATGTGCATGTATTTGTGGTTGTCTATGTAAAAACTAAATGGGTGAATATTTATTAACAAATTCCTTGATACCAAAATATTAGCAATAAAGTATTTAAGAAGCCAGGAGATGAAAGGCGGTAGTCAAGGTCGTTTAAAGCGCGGACCATGACGCCCCTCCTTGACGGAAGCGCGCATATTACACGCTTCGCTGCCGTTCGTCAGTATACCAAGTATATAACGCGTTCTTCTTGCTCTTTGTACGCGAGACATTTCGCTCATTTTCAACAGTAACATGAAGTCGAAATAATTGTTGAGATGTTTACACCGAACAAATCCAGAAAGCGTCTATTCTCTACAATACGAACTAGTATTATATAGTTTTTAGGCAAAGCTAACGAGGTGAATATAGATTCAAATCTTTGAAGTACAAGGAAAATTTAAGGTTACAAGATCCCACAAAAAATCACAAATACGTCGAACAAAACAAATAAAGGTAATGCAGGACCCGAGAGCACGAAAAAAACAGTATCTTTAAAAATGACAACAAATTCTCAAGCATATTAAAGACCTTTAAGCAACCACGATCGCTGCATTAAGAGCGTAATGAATTAAAACTAGACCATGTGAATTCACATGGTATTCACATATGTATTCTACCACTATTGAATGTTTCTGTGTAAACAGGACATGGCATTATTTGGTCTTACTATCTTCTTGCGTCTTATGGCTAAAAGCAAGGGCTAATATGCTATTTTTACCTACACAAAACGTTATGACGAACAACTCTTGTTTCCGCTCTAGTTCGATCTACTTCTATTTGGTCTAATAAACCCACTTTCGAAGTACCTACCTGGATTTTGGTAGAAAGATTGTCTAGTTTACCTGGGTCATCTTATATACGACAAAAATAAAAATCTTTTCTTTGCAGTTTGTACAATTTAACGCAATAGAGGCATTGTTACTTGTTATTTTTGGGAAAACAAGAAGGCATACTTTTTGTTTAAGAAAACTACCTATGGATATACCTAATTATAAAGAAATTTCTGCCTTAAGCCTAAAACTACTCGATGTTATCATAACTAAGTCTCATAACAATATTAAGTAAAGCTTTTAATGATCTAGCGATAACTAAAAGTACCTAAATTCAACATTCAATTGTTGTAAAGATATTGACGTTTTACCCTAATGATTCGTTTGTTATGGGATATACGAGAGAGGACCGGAGTGCTGGAGGTACGCAGCTCGAAACAATAGAGGCGCTCCCTCGCGGAAACTGCGCTATTATACGCTTCGCTACTGTTGCGTCTGTCTGTCTGTAGGCGCGGGCCGCGGGCTGTATACTGCTACATATACAGTATATCAACTAGACATTGTTTTGACGCGCTGAGATCTCTTTATGGCTCAGTGAACTACTAACGAACATGGAGTTGTTTATTAGTAAATATATTTCACTTCTAATATCCAGTCCTCGCTTCCGTGAGGAAAATTTAATTTCATGTTAGCTTCGGTAAAATATTATTATAATAAACGTTGACATCCACAATTTTGCAGTAGGATTCATTGTTATATGGGTACTTTCAATACTTTGGCAATGAAAACTTTATATCATACAGTCCCCTTTTTTATTTTTCTTAACGACCTAGCTTGTTTTAGGTGGACGCTGTGTCAAAATTATTTGAAGCGCACTTATTCCTGTCTGGATTCGGATAATGTTCAGGTTCTGTAGCCAAGGCCCCCGAATTATTGATACGACGGTAAATACGCTCCTGATTTGTCGGTAAATAGACCTGACCTGATGATTATGGAAGCTTCGCCTAATAACACTATAGAAGAATAACCGATACGATCCCGGCTAAAAAGGAAGCGATTGACACGCATTATTTTTAACTCTCCAACTGCGAGAAGAACACGTAAAAAACAATTGACGGTCGATTTAAGGAGAGCCGTAGCCCTATCATCTTGAATAAAATCTACCTACTGAATAGTACAGTGGGATAGGAGCTATAATAAAATAGAGTTTCAAAAGAAATAGAAACGTATTTAAACAAGCATTATGAAATATCCAGCGAACCAACACAACAGCGGGCTTGCGGGGCTTCCGGCTAGGACGAGCGACAAGCTCCGATCATCCTGTTACCGTCCTGCGTCTGAGCCTGCACTAATCCTGTTACATAGCTCGTGTTAAGAGGAAAATTGATTTATAATGGTCGCCGTGTACAAATTGTAAACTATGTTAAGCCGGTTAAAGGTGTTAATAGGCGAGTGTACTTTGGTGTTTATAAATAAAGTTCCTGTTCAAAAGATACATTGTAAATTAATATTGAAAGGCCTTTTCTATTCTAAATGTAAAATTATTTGTGCTTAGTTATGATACAATCCAACATGGTAAACGCACAAGCTTAGTGAAAGCTTTTATAAATTTATGTATACATGTAATAAACCAGTAACATATATTAGACTTATTTACCCAGGTTTTTTTGAAAAGGTACTGAAATTACAAAAAGTCTACAATCGATTTCCGGCAGTTGCAGTACGGATGTAATAAATACATATGTCTGAGCTAACTAGTGTATTTTATATCCAGACGATTAAATTAAACTAAAGTAATTATACCGTTAAAAAAAAAAAAAGTGGTTATTTAAGTGGACATAAAGGTATGACCAGTGTAAAAATATAGAACTATAGATGAATAAAAATAAAAATGTATCAAAACAATGACAGTGATTAAACAATGGAAGTGATTAGAATAATGCATATGGATCTGCAATTCTAAAATATATATATTTTATGTAAGTACACGCTCGATTTCTTGAATGTTGTTAAATTAAATAAACGAAATCTTTATAACATTAATAGTTACGTTATTGTCTGGTATTAATACGTTGTGGAGATCGTTTATCATGCCTTTCACAGCCCGTACCTACGTAGTTTCACTAAACTTACGCAACAAGCGCGATGAAAATCTCAACCCTATTAGGTATCCAATACAACGTAATAGAGCGCCAATTTTGCACGCGTCTGAAGGGATACAATTCTATTGTTTTACGAACGGTCCTTTTGCAATGGCGAGACAAATTATCAAAGAAAACATCCAGCGAATTGTTGTTTAAGCCTCGCGTGTCGTAATGCTAACGGCACACCATGAATACAATTCACAACGGCTCCTTACAGGGCCCTGTAATTGTCTATGACTTACAGGATTGGAAGTTGATAATCGGTTAATTGTTATCGAAAACGAAGATCAGGCTCCCACTCAATTAGTACTAAGTACATAAATTCTTATATTTAAGCACTAAAACATATAAGATGAAAATTATATTGCAACAACTCTATAATTAAAACCATTTTATGCGTTTTAGTTCTAAGTCTATCAAGTGAATCACGATTCCCCAATACGGTTTTTTTTAACATACATAGCAACATTTTCATGTTACCAAGATACCTTTACTCGCTTATGAATATTGCGATTCTAACGAGTAATTTATATTTTAGTAACTATTATCTACATAAAAAATATAATTTAAATTTTCTTTAACAAAATTTTTTTTTTCCTCAAAAAAAATTATAATCATAAATAACTCTTATATTTCTTTCTTTCGTTACTTGACAGGCACTTTCATTTCTACTAAACACAACAATATATTTGAATTAAAACGATGTCCTGGTTTGAGCCATTTCACTAGTGGCTGTATTACAAAACAATACTGAATTTAAGCATATAAACAAGAATGTCGCCTTCCTTAATTGGGAAGAGCGAGTGGAGTCGCCGCCCACGGTGGCCACTGGAATAAATCTGGTCCAGCCTACACCTTCAATTAGACTCGGCGTCATATAAACATCGACCGAGCATCCTTGTACCTTGCACCAGTATTACGCATTTAACAATTTAAATAATTATACATGTTTCACTTGCAAATATATTATATTTTTATACTGATAATTCCATAGAGTAGATTTCATACGTGATTACTCAAATAATTTCATTTTAAGAAAAATATGTCATTGTCAACTAATTACACAGTAAACAGTGGCCCTATATATAATAATTACGCAAAAAGAAATAGGCTCAACTTTCCAAAGTTTACTAGCCTCCCAATTCAGGCACTATAGATAAGTACTTGCATTAATAATGTGGTAACGTAATGCGAAAAAAATATACTCGGTGTGTTCGTTAAGTCAAGACATTTAATTTAATAAACAAAAATGAAGTATTACTTTGCTATCAGTAGACATAACTTTTTAGGGCCTTGTGATTAATTCATTTGATGCGGCCCACTTAATTTTTATTATTTTATACCAAAATATAAATAAAAATTTAAGTATTCATTTATTTTATTGACATCTGAATTATTTAGTTTAAAATCAAGATGTAAAACTACCTAACTAAATACTTATCAAAATTAACTAATTCAAATTGTAAATGGCGCTTCCTACCTTTAATTTTATCTAAAGAGCATTATCTATCTAAAGAGTAATTCAAAATATTAAGAAAACTATCTGCGCATCTTATACTACTTATATTTTTTGTACACAATTGTTATTTACAACATTAATATTAAAATAACGCGTCCAAAACAAATACATTCTCCGTTGAGACACTACACACATCCTATACACACGACAGCCTTATTTTATTATAGAATATTTGACAACATTTCTAGAACAAACAAAATTTGTGAAGATTATATTCCTGTTAAATCCGGCAGTGGATGTGAAGTGGGTTTAAATAAGCGTAAAGCAACTGAGAATTTATATTGTATGGTAACGTAATACGTACTTAGTTATGGAGCTTTTCGAATCCTCGGGGAGACCAACGAAGATCAACGTCGAAGACATTGATGCACACTTAGTCACTAAGCACAAAACACGAATAATTTTAACGAAAAAAAATTTAGAGCATTAAAAAGCTCAAGGAAACCAAACTCACTGAACAGAGTTGTCAATATACTGAGACAGAGTCAATCAAAATTAAAAGAATAATGTTAATTTACGAGCCAGTATGTTGTCGGTTAGTCGTTTTACGTATATGGCGAACAGTCGCTTACATTTAAGTTTTATGACAAAGATGCCGTGGGTGAAGCTCATGTAGGTGTTTAAATCGGCCCCCGCTCTAAGCAGTTACCTGCATTATTATCTAAAATAATGGCTTCCTGGACTGTTTAAATTCTAGAAAACATCTCAATATAGGTATATGTACCTAACTCTTTGTTTTTCAAAACTACCGAATGCCCTGACGCTTTCAAAAAATATTTTAAAAGGGTTGCAAGAGGCTATGAGGACTCCAAAGCAATATTCTTTTGGCAGGTGAGGGTCCCTATACCATTAAAACCCTACCGTGGCTACTACTGATATATCATGAGAAGGTTAGGGGTTTTATCTGATTTATTCTATAGATCTTTTTCTCTTCTCCATTGTCGCTACTGAACTGTGCTTTTTGTTCTGCAACCATTTGAAAGTGAAACTCTAAAGTGAAATTTAGTATGTACTTTACGTATATTTAGTACATTACATGAAGGCACCTTGAATTCCTCTCTGAAGCGAACTGCGTCTAACTACATATACTAATAATGTGTTCCGTAAAAAGGTGTAATAAACCAATAATAACCGAACCTTAAATTAAAATCAAAGTAAACATTCTATAATTCATCACCGGTAGTGGTTTAGCAATTAAGTAATCTGTTATTGTAAAATAATTTCCATACACAAATAGTATGTTAAAAATTTAAACATATGTAAGTACGTTTATAAGTAAATAAAACTACATTAATAGTTTCTTGCGATTTTCTTCTGGGACTGGGTTCATGCTGTTTAACATTTCACTTTAAGTATTTTATCGTAACATTAGCAATCGACGGACACTTTATACACTACCTAAAAACGTTGCAAAGTATCATTTCTGCAATCCCAGAACTCTGCATCATGCAACGACATTTGATGTTAGTATGCAGCCAAATTTAAAAATTCTTTGGACGACTCCCTGAATGAAAACCGAACGCCTTACTGAACAGGGAAAAGTTGAAGGAATCCTTGCAAGATAAAGACCAAGTAGAGATATAAGGAATAAACCCAGTCCATATTACATTCCTTGATCAAGTCTTTAATGGAGGTTCCTAGCATTCTCATACAAATGTACCAGGAAAAACCGCAAACAGAAAGAAACTATGACCTCTTTGGCAAGAGCATATAAACTTGGAAGAATTCCACTGAGGGGGTATGAGTGTGTTAGCGTTTATTATTAATTATTTTTATTTCTCCAAAACTATTCAAAAAAGTAGAACTACCTTTACAACATTTGTTTAATTAAAGTAAAAATACTAGTGTACAATACAATTGTATCCATGTTATAATGATAATAGACTTGGAAGTTGCCTATTAGAAACCTGTAATGCCTACTCTTAAACTAATCAAATTAAGTCTAATTTAACATATGATATAAATAAGATACATTTCACATAAGATTTCCCTTCACTATTATGTTGGTAGCAATGCAATTAGTGTTTCCAAGTTATGAAAAAATGTACCCTAAACTAAGGAGCAAACAATAGTAAAGGTATCATGTCATATTAAGTAAAGCCCTATGTATTTAACAGTCAGATAGTTTATATTTATCGATCTATCTATCAGCCTTTAAAAGTCCACTGCTGGACATAGGCATCCCATCCTGAGCCTTCTGAATCCAGCGAATACCCACTGTCTTCTTCAGGTTATCGGTCCATCTGGTTGGGGGCGACCTAAACTCCTTTTTATGAGACGTGGACTATGTATCTATAATAATATAAAACATACTTTTTGAACTAAAGTATAAGGAGATAATAACGTGTATTAATATATATTGTAAATAATGATTATTCTTAATGAATTAGTATTATATAAGAGTAGAACATCATCTATTTTAAATTTCCTAAATGGCTCTGTAATATCAAATACACGACTTTTAGGCAGGATGTTATAATGTTTGAAGAGCCTCGTCAAAAGAGAATACTGACCAAGGTTTGATTTACAGTAGGGTAATAGAAATAAGCACTGTCATATGAATATTTACTGTTTGACTTTCTTATAATAGAATAGAAAGTCCAATATAACAGCGAAAGTAAATTTTATGTGAAATGCAATATACGTCATGGATTATTATGGAGCAAATAGGGTATTTTAGTCAAGAAAAGCGAACTACAAAGAAATAAATAAAATAAAAAGAAACTTTTCTAAAATTAAAAATGTCAAATTGAAGTTATTGTCAATGTCAATTACGTTTAGTAATGAATTGACATTGCTTATTTGGTGCTGTTTTTCTATTAATAATCTTCGTTAAACCTAATCAATTATTTAAATGATCAATTGAATAATATCTAATAAGATTAAAAAATAATCAATAAAATTCATAATGTTGATATGAAATACAAATTTTTGATTCATGTTCGGCACATTCGTAATTCGTATTGGTGTCTATGGATAATGTAAATGTCATGTCAGAGATTTCCGAACGGTTTCTGTCGTTTTGATGCTTGACGGGTGTTTTGTGTAATAACTTGTTATTTGCTTCGAAAGTAGATTACTTGTATTTTCTCAGCGTTATGTTAAAAACTGTGTGAAATCTATTACCATGTTAAACCAGGCTTCAACGGAGGCGCTGCTTTCAGCGACTTACGTTGAAAATTATTTAGATTGTGTTGAAAATCTTCCCAATGATCTGCAACGACATTTATCGCGTATGCGAGAGCTCGACGTAACTTACAGAGGTAATTTTCATATTTTTTTGTGTTATCTCATTGTATGTCATAATCTGTACACTACGGTCCGATAATCTTTTATGCACTTTTGTTTCCCGAGACGTTTGTTGGCATTTAAGTGCGGCCGTCTCTAGTATGTCCATATACTCATCACAACATCAACTCTCAGATGCTTTGATTACCATGGCCAAAAATAAGACAAACCTTTTTCTATTTTCGTTCTTCCTTCTATGTTCAGAAGTAACCAACCTTTTCAGTCATGATATTTTGAAACAATTTTTTAATCATAAATTTTGTGTTGGCTTTAATAATCTGCAACCGTAATCATTCGATTACCGAATTTTTTAAACTAAATTGATTAAGTAGTTTGTGTCTCTCAATTGCTTTAAATTCTTTTGTCATAATGACCACCCATTATCCTCTGCCTTTATTTTAGGTTACTGCCATTTTCGTCATAATCTTACAAATTATTCTTTAATAAATTTCTTATTAACTCTAAGCCCATGATGACACATACGACAATACATATTTTCTTAACATGTATGTATCCATAAATATAGGTATAATCCTACAATGATATTATCACAAACGTCATTACACTTATCAATAATTAAAACTAATCTCTTCTCAGAATGCCTTCGTGATGCCGAAACACACCTTGCAGTATGTATTGGGCCCAATACTGAAGAGCGTAGGAGAGGTAGAGCCGCTGTGCGACTTCAGACCGCCCTAGTCGCTGCACAGGAGATTGGTGATGAAAAACTTCAAGTGGTGCAGATGCTGCAAGATCTTATTGACAACAAGCAGAGATCCCTCGATGCTGATCATAAAAAATTAGGTAAGATGACCATTATTATATTTATTTATATCACCTTAATTTCTAATACTGATCAAGTCAAAACAATGACAAGAGAAAAAAATGCTTTAAATGATTTTTACAATACAAATTTTTTATCTGTAAAAAAATATTACATGTTTATTCAAATTAAATTCTTACTTTACTGACTAAATATTCAAGATCTTCTGTTACATACAGATTTATTACAATAATTGCACAAATAGTATAAAAAGATTAATTACTAGGCTAAGTCATTCTACATATATTAATTTCGTTTTTTATAATATAAATTATTTCTGGAATAGACCCATAATGTTAGCTAGATATGTGCTAAGTTTAATTATTAAAAATTTTTTTTTTTCAATCTTATAATGTTAAAAACTTATGTGACAATATAATAGGGTCCTCAATTTAATGTGTAGATTTGATACATTTTGGGAATCAGTTACCAATCAACATAATATAACGTTTTTCCTTGTGTACTAGAATTTCTACAAATCTATAGCTTATATTGCAGTGTCTTGTTTGGACGTAAACACAAATGGCACAGCCAAGGAAGAGCCGGCAGCGGTGTTGGAAGTGGCACGGTCAATGGACAAGGAACCCAATGCGCCGCAAACTACACCCCAACATGCACCTCCTCCTCCACCACCAGAGCGCACCGCCGAAAAAGAAAAAGATAAAGGAGAAAGAGACAAAACAGGAGGTATACTTCAAAAATTATTACAACTAACAGTTGCCATTATTAATGTGAACATATAAATACATAATGCTACAAATTCATACCCGCATACATGCCATATTGGAATTCCCTGTGTCATGGCATATCCATGGACAACACATATGAGATATCATTAATAACAGTGACCTGAGAACACAAATAATAATTTATTCCCGGCCAGAAATTGAGCACGGTCTCGTAGTTTCGCAGACAGGGCCTGGTAGACATAACTAGGCTACAGAACCATCTAGATATAATATACTACCAACATTATTGCATCTTTTTACATTTTACAAACTTAAAATATCATCATCACTTTTCCTAATAATCTTATGGTTACATTCAAATCTCAATCTGGTCTCAATAGGTGATGGTAGATAAATAGATAGTTCACCCTGTTGTACATGAGCACTTGATTCACAGACTTTATACAATTTCAGAAACAAGGACAATCCTATGAGATATGTTGCCATTATCGCAATGTTTTCTTTCACCATAGCAACTAATATTTAAGTAAAATAATAACATGCATACATTATCAAAATGATGGATGTATGCAGATTTCTTTCTCAACTACCCATGCGAGTGATATGTTAAGCCATGATTTTTATAAATATTCATGAAATTTCATGAAAATAAACTAAATTGGTCAAGTAAGCAATAAATTTGTTTAATCACAAACAATCTTTCTCAGGCGAGCGCTGGTCCAAACGAGCAAGAAGGTCGAGGACCACTACCAACAACGCTACGGACGGCGCGGACTCGAGCGAGCGAGATAGCGAGAGGCACACACACAACACTACCCACAAGAAAGGTATAATCACACATACCGTATACAGTATAATACTGTAGCATATATGTAATAAAACTAGTACACTTTTTTTTAATGATGAATTTTGAGTTGTGAGGCCCAGTTGTTGGTAAGTGGCTACCACCGCCTGTGGTAATTAACATCAGTAAAGTCATCGCTTCTGCTAGACCAAGAAAGGTAGAAGGAAGAAAACCAGATCGTTTTTTACTCTGTGTAGGGCCATGAAAAGTTGCATTTCATGTTGCCTTATAAAAATTAGTCAATTTGCTTGTTTAGTAACAGTTTAAGAATGTATGCTAGAATAGAACAGTTAAGTTATAAAGTGAATATAACTGGTTATGCATGGTTAATTAATCAAATTTAATCAATTTCCACAGGTATAGGGAAGAAGAAAAAACGCAAAGCAAGGCAAGCAGCGCAGCGCTCTGAAACTCCACCCGAAGAAACTGCTCCCATTGACCCTGACGAGCCTCGCTACTGTCTCTGCGATCAGATATCCTTCGGTGAAATGATCCTGTGTGATAACGACCTGTGCCCCATAGAGTGGTTCCACTTCTCCTGCGTGTCACTCACCACTAAACCCAAGGGCAAATGGTTCTGTCCCAAGTGTCGCGGCGACAGACCCAATGTGATGAAACCTAAAGGACAGTTTCTAAAAGAACTCGAACGGTATAACAGGGAGAAGGAAGAAAAGGCATAGTGGGATGCAGCAAAAGTGAGATGACATAGTCCTATGTTAGATGCCTTAGGATTGTGATAGTGTTTACCGTGTGCGATGGGTGATTTGTGATTTCAGATCGACGGCAATAAGATTATTTAATACAAACCGATCTACACTATGATTGTTATTAGTTTAACTTCAAATAACAGATTTATTTGATTTGATCTATACGGTATAACTGTGGTTACACAGACAATTATTGTCTGTGATGTAAGACTATTTTTTTTTATTAGCGTGTGATTTTAAGGAAAACAATGAAAATTATTTGTTTGCTAAAGTATTATTAGGTGATATTGCCTTCGTTCTTCAATCTCATTTGAATGTCTTCATGAGCCAGGTTCAGTACCAGTAAAGAGCATTTGTTTGAGCCGGTCATCCATTTTTGCCACTGACATAACTCGAAGCTTGCATATTTATATCTAAATGAAAATAATATTTTATAAAGTGTGTTGTAACAGTTTATCGTTACAAGATTGTCACTATAAGAATCTCCATAAGGAACAGAGTAAAATGGGGGCTGTTATGATTAAATCTGTTTTTATTAAATGTTCTTTATTGATAAAGTAATGTATATATGATTGTATATTTTCTCTAGTGATAAAGTACTAAGAGATTCTAAAAACGTGAAGTACAGCGTTCAACGACGCATTTATAATACTTATGTGTAGAAAAATGTTTTCTATAATAAAAATAATATCGACAGATTTAATTTCGTCATTTTGAATAAATAAGGTTTATCATATTACAGTCTTTCATTGATAATTCGCTCAGCAGAATTGTATTTATAGAATTATATTTAAAAAATTGTGATCAGACAAGATTTAATATATAATTATTTGATATTAATAGGTAAGTTGATCTTCAAAATGCACATCACTTTAACTTCAAAAATTGTTTTAAACTCTGCAACCAATATTAACAAATGATTACTCTAAAATATTTTTATCAAAAACTGCTAGTTAACAGATATAAATATTATATAACAAAATAAATAACGCTACACACGACTCCCTCACATGACAATACACAAAAATAAGAACACACACACCCAACCCGAAAACAAAAATAAAAAATAAAAATCGTCACTGAAATCTGCCTTGCAGGGGATTGAACCTAGAACCTATTGAACGACAGTCCGACATGGTAACCATTACGCCACACATCGTTAAACATTACCCTACAAGCACAAAAAAATAATGATTCATAAACAATACGGATATTGCTAAGCTAAGTGTCCGAGACAAATTGAAACAAACAATAATATTTAATTTAATTTATTTGATAAATGAATATACACAAAATCACCTAATAGTAACCATGCAAATAATAAACTAGTACAGTTTATAAATACTTCTATTCATAATAAATCCATTATTATGTGATTACTGATTACATTCTTAAAATGATTCATTTATTGGCATACTTCTATGAAAATTGTCTAAACATTGAGATTAAAATATTGTTTTTTATAAAATATTGCAATGGCTTATATTTCCGACTAGATTATTATTATCAATAAAATTATTTCTATATTGCAAATTTATCATAAAATA
>DWPA01004437.1:0-12824 GCA_018251375.1 Calpodes ethlius | reverse complement strand
CTTGGGACATAGTGAGGGAATGATTTTCAGGGTACTTTCTTGGACATATCTTTGCTGTTTATCATATAAAAAATAAAATTGTTTCATACATTCGTAGATCTAGTACAGTTCTATTATTAAAAAAAAAACTTTTTATAATTGACGATCCTGGTTTATAAAAATGATCAAGGACATCAATTTCGATTTTTTTTGAGAATCAGCCATAGATTGTTTTCAAAAACATTCCGTATAGAGCAGTATTTTTTGTTTGGAAGCCTTATCAAGCTACCGTTAATGAACATTTCCGCCATAGACATGAGATAGGTAAATATGTATCGTTAAGCAATTGGTCTTGGTTTCGTAATGGTCTAAGCATTATTTTTGCGCTTTAACACCGGAAAAGTAGATCACCGGAAAAGTAGACCATCGCAAAATACTAACATATTGCAAGTTATGATTAGATTTCAAAGAATATAGAAGATATCAATTTCAGTACACACGTCTCAATATATCTTCACTTTTACTGCATACGGAGGAAAAAGTTATGCTCAATTTTGTGCAATAAAAAAATAAAAAAAAATATTGAAAAAATCCACGACGGTTAAAATCCAATTCAAAAAGGATAACATAATTTAAAAACCCCCGACTTAAATAATATATATAAATTTTGATATAAGTAGATTAAATCTCTCACAGAGTCGCACATATGAACACCAGCATTTTCATACCACTTGCCTACCTACCCATTTGGTTTTCGAAGATGTAGATGTAGATATAGCGTCTTTATTCCGTGGCGGGTAAAAAAACTTTAAATCGCTCTCCTATAAAGTGGCCTTTTGGCGCTTTAGTACTTTTGGCTTCCCAGTGACGATATATTGTACGGTGCGACCGCCGATCGACGATCGTGACCGCCGCGCAGGTACACCGTTAAACTAACAAGGCGCGCGAAGTGTTACAAATGCGCTATTTCATTGCGACTGCGACTGAGCATAAACAAGTGCGGATAGTCGCGTAAATTCTTTATACCAAGCGAGAATCTTGTATTTTGTATGGGTATAGACGGCGTGTTTGTGTCACTTAGAGCGTGAAGTTTGGATATATAACTGTTACTTAAGTTTGCTTACTGAGGTCCAACTGCTATTGAGCTGCCTGCTATTGAGTGGTAGTTACTGGACTCAAACTATTTATTTATTGATTGTTTTGGCTTTCTCCAATCCCCCGTCACCAAGTTGTCAACAAAACACTACGCGCTGTTGATTAACGTATATTATTTAATACAATGTATATTATAGTATGTAGGACAAAGACAAACCTTCCCTTTTAATGCTAAAATACATGTTTTTATTTAAAACAAAAAGAAAATTGATCACATGTTTTATACGCAACTTAGTACGGTTTTTTTAAGTGGGTACCGTGTTTGACATGAGCCCACTGAAAATTTAATAACTTAAAAATTATAGATAATATACACCGACAGTGTTTAAAACTGATCATATCTAATATTCGATGTCTGTTTCACTAAAATCATCAGAATCGATGTATTCGATACTAAACTGACCTCAAGACCAATGCGTCTTGATTTCCTCGTAGTTGGTAATAATCATGTCTGCGTAGCGATAAGTCCCGGGTCCCATTTCCGGCGCGGGCTGTCAATTATGTGACAGATTGACGTTTTTTCTCCGATCACGGGTGTTAATGATGTTTAATTTATATTAAATATGCCACCCGTGCCAGGGAATCCTAGTGTGTTAGCGTATTTATATTAAAAAAAAAGTATACCGTACCATATTGGTTGAGAATAATCGAAAATGTTGAAACTCGATAAAATTCTCAATATTTTCACAGAGCGGAACGATTAAAAAGCTATAATTAACTAATGGTACCTTCGAGAGGTCTAAGGCCTAAGGGTACCCACGCGAATCGACACGACTAACTCGGTAACTCGGCAGGACATTCACGTAAATCGTTAGCGCGGGAATAATCGCGCTCCGGCTCGGGCGGCGCGGCACAACCCATGTAAAACATGTTCGACATTCACTATTTTACACAAACACTGTTGTTTCCTTAATGGAATTGAATAAAAATAGCGACTAGGTGGATGAAGTATAATTTTTTACAACGTTCTCCTTTATCCAATCTAATGTTTTACTACTGAGTATTATAGTTATTAGCAGACGAACAATCAAACCGTAACTGATTGCGTTTTAGAACTATGACATTAAAAAATATTATAGTCGAAGAATTTTGTTAAAAAGGGTAAATTATCATCATTGGATAATTTAGTTATATACGGATGAATGTTTAATTCTGTCAAAGCTGGAAGCGATTTTAATTCATAAAAAAAATACTGACACTAAACTTTATTGTTCGATACATACAAATAACTATAGGTATACTTAAAACGCTTAATGAGATACCTCAATTCCTTGTAATTTCTAACCTTAGAACAGATTCATGTTGAAAAATGAGATCAATCTGTAAGTAAATAACCTTTTCAATAAAAAAAAAAGATATATTTTAATAAGTTCATAAGCGCGCAACATAAAAAAAAATTACAACTGAATTAAGAACTTCATGTCTTTTATTAAGTAGATAGATATTCACTACACTATACCTGTAGACTAACTAAACGCTCATTTGATACATGAGTTCGTTCAATCGGAACGAGACCGATTGTTGTGAGGACATTTTGTACGAGACAGCAAGTAAACTCCCGTAGGCTACAGGAAACCTTAGCATGTCGTTAAGACTCCGCGGCGTGCATAAATAAAAGAAACCGTGTCATGGGAATCGCTCCCGGTCAGAACACATGACGTGTAATGAAAATCCAACACAATAGACGGCAAGTACTTAACCACTTACCGACATTTAAACGTGTACTTTCATTCAAGTGCTCTGTAATTTATATCACAATTTGTACGAATTAATTGCTCGTAGTCACTGTTAATTTATCGCTTTCAAATCTGAATGCTGATATTTATGTTCACCTGTGAAAGGTTGCGTTATTGCAGACTGGGATAGGAAAATGGCAGCAGCATTAGCTATAAAATTGTTTTAGTATGCAACTTTCAAATCAAGTCACGTGTAAGCAAATGTCGACTAGAATAAAGTAAATCTTACGCTAAATATCTTGAGCTGCTGAAAAGTTGATAAGTAGCACTAAAATTTATTTAAACCGAATTATACCTGCATTACCACTGTTTAAGAATTGAATAGAGGATGTAAATCTCGCTATTATAATTTGCTTTTGTTGCAACAAGTCAATAACCACAAACGGGTGCGGACATTTAAGATAACAATGGATTAGGCAGTAAGACCGCAACAAGATAACGTACACAAGAAACTTTGGTAAGTAACAATTCGTCGCCGGAGTCAGGGGTCACCCCTCACGCACCTCGACATTGAACACTTCAAATCATTACTAAACGGAGCATCGCATTATCAAAAAGTACACATTACACTATCGATCGCGGTGGTCGTGGACCCGCGTGTTCACCATCCCCGTGATCTGACAACAGAACAACGGAGAGAATCAAATTCGAATTCATGCACACCAAACAATGAATTCAAAGGGTTGCTTAGCGTGTACAAAAAAACAATATAATAATATCGCGTGTGTGACGCACGTGTGTGTCCCGTTCGGATTATGCTAATTGTAGTCCACTGACAATAAACATCAATGTGTTTGTGACGTGTTTTTTTATTTTATTTTAAAGATTGCTCATTGTAAAACTAAACAAGGTTTTATCTTCCGTTTGGATCATCCAACAATATATATACCTACACTGACTAATATAACAGAGTTGAATACATGATGCATTCAAATGAACAATTATAATATTTGTTATCACATATGATTTAAGATGTAATTATGCAAGTATTCATTAATAATTAATATATCGGTACACTATAGAAGTGCCTAACTACAATTATTTAACTGACGTGGATGATAATAATGGATTCTAAATAAGTATCGGCGAGATACATTTTAACAGTAACGCATCCAACCTCTTTTAAGTTTCATAAAAATCGCCTTCAACAACGAACTTTAATATTTTGAACTTGACCGACGTTCAACAATCTCAGTGACCCAGTGAAGATTCTGTAACAGTTCCAATCCCTCAAACAATCGTGAGAACCGTCAAACAGTCGCAGGGCTGGCCCAAGTTGCTCGCTCCTATTTATTTAGGTACTACGCAAAATGCGTGCGCACGTGCCACCCCCGACTTGCAAGCTACCCTTGTCATTTGTAATAACAACGACGCCAATTTATAACCCGCTTTGGGGAAACTTCGACCCTACTGCACGGCAATAAGATGTTATTGAACATACACAGATATGTTGGTAGATGAATAAACTCTACTCTTTTAGTTGAAAATTAAATAGCATTGTTCGGGTCCCTCATTAATGCAATATTGAGCCCGCGAGCGGAATCGGAGGGACGAATTTATTGTGTGCGAAATTTATTAAGCATCCACGAGAGTCGCGCATTAAGTGTGTAAACTTTATTAGTCTCTTTGGAAATGTAGCCGTTCGTTCCCACAATTACACCGTCTTGACAACTTCAGCGATAATATTTTAAGTAAAAGATTTGCAACATTAACTCTTTAGGTAACGTCGTCCTCTACGTTTTAACGGTAGATATTTTCTCATTGAGTACTCTGTTGCCTAGTTAGTATATAGTGGGATCCCAGGTTTAATTCCGGGGTATTCCTAAAGCCAACACATATATGTAACAGATAATTGTTCTTACCGTATTAGAATATTTTTGTAACGTCTCATTAGGGAATAGATGGTAGTGTGCAAGTCTCTTGTCTTACTTATATACCTTCGGCAATCTGCATTTGTTTAGACGCTGAACGTTGTGAAGACATTAAAAGTGTAACAAAAATTTTGACTTAACTCCAACCTAATCAAGTCCGCTGGTGTTAGAGAAGGAAGGAGAGATCTATGTTTCTTGCTTACTATTATGCAGATAGAATACACGGCTGTCAACCGCTTTAGAAGCGCTTAGAAATTTAATATTACGAGACTAGCGAAACATTACGCATGCATGAAAAATTAATGCACATTTTCTTGCAACAGCCTAGTGGTCGACTTAAGGTTTTAGATTACTTAACTACTTATATTTAAACCGGTTTTAACATAAACAGTATTAATTTTAATAAACTATGGAAACTTTGCATCTACTGTAGGTTACGCATGATAAAATTAAATCTGAAGGGAAAATTTCAAATTTTTGTAAAACTTTTACTAATCATACAAATATTTGGTAAGGTGTAAAATGACACACTGTCTGCGTATGTGAATCTGTTTACATCATAGTGGTGCGAGTAGATAAAATAGATTGAAAACGTGTTTTATTGGCACCTGTCTCGTAGGCCGTCTGGTAAATTGCTAAATTATTGAAACATCTGTAATAATTCAGAAAACATTAGTCACCTACTTAGCATTGTGCCTGTCTAGTTAGAATTTTGCGATTTAGGATACATAAAAAATAGATGTTACAGCGTGTTAAATACGACGAAAGTAAAAAACGACGATATACAGAACCTATTAAGTACATTGAACAAGGAACAATTGGCAATAACATCGACCGTTAGTGACAATAATGACCTATACGAATCTTGCTGCTTGAATTTGACAGCAAAAGAGTTAGGATCCCTTGGGGCTGGGCGACATTGGGGTCTAAAACACGAGTATCGTCGTTTGCGTGCACCCTGCACTCCTGCACTGGTTCGATCGTAGCGAGGGCGATGAGTGAACGTTTTATCTGTCGCATCTCGGGAACCGGCCAGATGGTGCTGACGGCAGTTATCGACGCGCGGCAAAGTGCGCGCCGCCGGTATTATTATTTAATCGCAATCTCGATTCGCGATTAGCATATCCATTGTTACGCAGCGGTCGAGCCGGCTCGCTGGCTGCTCCGTCACTACACATGTTATCTTTTAATGAATGGCCGGTGACGTCGCGCGTCGCCCGACAACAAAGCTTCTACTACTACTACGAGTGAAAAATTGTACGGCCATTTGTCGCGTGTAAACTATCGTACGTATTGTTTATTACGGTTGTTATTAGATTGCGTCTACCGCTATTACAAATCGTCGATATAGTAATGCGATTAAAACCATTGTAATGTGACAGAGTTGACTATTATTTGGCAACATTCTTACCTATTTAAGTTGGACGCCGAGCGCTAAATGTCAATATTCAATAACAGTAGTCTAGATAGGCAATTGCCGTGAGCAGTGACAAAACGCGTCACTTAACGTACCGTAATTCGATAACGGAGCAGTAAGTGCAACAATAATCTCATAATCTAGCGACGGCGCGGGGATGGTCGCGATCGCAAACGAACAAAAAACGCAAACCGACCCGACATTCCCACGAGGCGACGTTCACCTTTCATGTTTCACAACCCGCGAGGGTTAAATATAAAAATGTGTGCCGATTAAATCGTACCCTCGCGTTTCATTTGATCAAATTGGAAAGTCACATTTAAAGTCAATACAGTTTCTTATCAAAATTTGCGTTGGCAAGTTATAATATATTTCCTTTCTAATAACACTTAGAATTTACGTTGAAATTAAGATTCGTGCCACGTATAATTTCAGAACTTACACGATGCCGGACCATACGAACGAGTTAAGACGAACGTTGGAATCAATGATGATTTATCGTCATTCTATCTTATAAATTTATCTGTAAATATGCAGTGATAATCCGGGTAAAGTCTACTGTGAGACGACCTCACGGCTAATTGCGAGTCGGACGGTCCCGGGGCACCGCAGATAATCCGTCCGCAGCGGGCGGTCTCCAAATTAAAAACCCCCAACAACAGTCCGGCAGCGTCGTGGATTACGGCTCCCACGACCTCGTACCCAACAGTGCCGAGCAGCGGACCCTACCGAAGGGGGCGATTCGAAAACTTTTGTGCGAAATTCCAAATCCAGAGATGAAATAGTAATTTATCAAAGGATTTTGAAACTCCCAAGGAGCGGAAGTGAAGGATGGGCTCCCGTTATCGTAAATTGCAGACGTGTGCTTATCGGAAATTCCGGTCGCAGGGGAAACTGTCCAAGCGAAACAATTGCCGACGCCTTCAAGTGATCCATATTTTCTGTTCTCTAGCACCTTGTGAATAAATACTATAAATACAATCATCGTATTTATTCAATACCACTAAATTATAATTTTAGCGGTAACGATATTGATTTTATTCTCAGCATGTTTAAATTAAAACCATTACTTGATTGCAATCCGTTACAACGAATAATAATATCAACGCCATATAAACATTTTTTAGAGTGTGAGCAGTTAGTCTAAAAGTTCCCGATATGAAGCGAGGACAATAACTAATCATAGATAAATTTGATTTAATACAATTATGCTTTATAAACTAACTCGATTACTTCTTAAACAAGTCTATTTTGAAATGAAAAGGGAAAATCATCAATATGTGACAAATTGATGAAATTCAAGTGGCATTCAAAATGACATCGTATTGCAAATCCCTATTCCTCACAATGTCTGCATATACTCGTGCTCAACTGTAGTCTATACCATAATTATAAAAGCTTTTTACAGATAATGTATGCGGAGTGCGATACTACTAAACGAATACACACCGACCGAGGTATTAATATTCAAATGGCTTTAGGCGAGCGGGGTTCATATCCCAACGGTATTAGTCCCATTACCGGCGGTTGGTCAGCGAGAGTAAACATCCGACCCATCGTGCTGCATCTTCTCAAACCAAATAAAAACAATCCATCGATATATTACGAGCAGCTGCGGTTTAAAACTAATTTCACGTGCACTAATAAAACGCGATGCTCTTTACAGAAACCCCTATCATCTGTGCTCTAATCTAAAAGTAATTTATAACTTAGAGAAATATACATTTACGGTATCCTGTTCTACGTGGGTCGATCGACCGGAGCCATTTCCTTACGAACAGCTGTTTCAAAGGTTACACGCGTTATCCTTGCACCTGCGCTCCCCGCGATGTCAACTCTCCGTCTAGTTTAATTACGATCCTATGTAAGTCTTACACCCGCTTCAGTTGTGTCATACATCGGACGATAAACGTTTAATAATTCGCACTTCCTCTTCGGCGAAGATCGCGCGGATACCGAGTTTTTTGAGAGCGAGCGGCCGAACCGGCTGATAACAATCTGAGCTTTCGTCGAGCACAAATTCACGTCCCAAGTTTGCGATGTGTTAAAGAGATTTCGCTGGCCCGAACACGTGCGAGGGTAAATCCACAAAGGGTTCAATTTTTTCATTCATAGCAGCAAAAAAGCACCCAACAATTACCGGATTAGGGGTGGAACGGGAGGGGCAACGATTTTTTCCTTCTTTCGCCGTTAGTCTTTTTCTTCCTGATTTCGGATGAAGTTTTCGCGGCGGGGAATGTTTTATAATTAAACCATCGTTCCGCGATCGCCCTAAGGCATTCGTGAACGGCATTCGTTTGTGATTTTATATTAAAACGAAACTTTCGACAGCGCTCAAATATAATCATGGATTGAAAACGAAGTGAGCTTGTCGGTGTCGCGTACGGTTGGCAGCCGCGTCTCGAAGCTAACGACTCATTATCCTCGCACTGATGCTAATTGTATTTACATGCGGCGCTCCGTAAACTGAAAGGTCTTGCTTTATAATTCACTTTACGCACACTTTCATTCAAGATCAAGCGCGCGTGAGCTTTCGTACTCACTCTTACGCATCTCCATTTACGCTAGGTCTTTTGACGTTGTTATTTTGTACTAAGTATTGATATCAAAGGGAGCCAACCAATAACACAGTGAATTGGTTCCGAAAGCCCGGTAGCTCTATCATCATTGACAGGGCACTTATTTTTTGCCGCTGTTATTAACCTTAATTGCTTAAACATCCTTTCATACTAACAGCAAATCGCGAGCGATTTAATCACGTGCCGATTGAACTAAGTACAAAATTGCGTTCACCTCTTCACTATCTCACACTCTTGATTTAATCGTTAATATGCACCATTCGCACTAGCAACTCTGTTGTAGCGACTAAGTATTCTTCTATTCTTACTATGTCACTGACCACGGTAAACTACTGCATTGGATAGGCGCTCAAACAAAGATAGGTCTAAAAAGCAGATAGATACGTTATACCCATATTACCTAAACAACATCGGCAAAGCAAAGTGGCCAAAAGGCGATGCAATTGCAACATCGTTGAGTATAAAACAAAAATTAAGTGCACAGAACGGAGCTGCGTATTGTAAGTATTGGAGGATAAGTGGTGGTAATTTCGCCGCGTCCGTTTGGCCGCGGGCTCGCACGCACGCGACCAGGGAGCCGAGGCTGTCCAGTCAAGGCCCTGCTCATGGGACCAACGAATACAGACTACTGATATATTTTTATTTCCGCAGCGTTCGTTTATTGTGAAGATCGGTAAATTCAAGTCAAACGATTTTTTTCGGCGGCAAAAATCTTTCGGGCAATTAGATTCTCTAGTTAACTACTTCACTACGCAGTTGCAGTGTGAGTGTTCTAATGAGACTTTCTATAAGAGCAATTTTCGTAATACACGAAAAAGATAATCAGAATCGTTTCTACGTGAATAAAAGTCAACGATGACACAATATTACGCAACATTTCAACGTTATGATTCTGTTTAGTATTATTAGTATACTATTGGCATGCAAATAGTTCCATTTAATGAGGCTGGCTATTGGTTACTAACAAATTGTCTAAGATATCCTGAAACTAGTATGACAGGAGTGCTATCATTGGAACAGGCCGTAGCGAGATATGTCACCGACCACCGCATCGCTATCGACACCGAACCGGTAACCGGTCTCACGGTGTTTTCACCCCAACTCTCCGGCTCGACGCTCGCGCACTCGAATATATGCGGTATCGTCGCGTGATACGAGCGATGTTATGTTGACAATGCGACGGCAGGCAATAATGATGGACAGGCGGACTTCTTTGTGTTCTTGTCGCTAATTCCTATACCGTTATGGTAACGACTTCCTATGCTGGTACACACGTTTGGATATTTTCTTTGCCTCGAGACGAAACTTAAAGGGCCATGTGAAGGGCCGTGCCATGTCAAACGCTAAGGATAGATAAATATTATTACACAATAAGCTCAAAAATTGCAAGAAGAAAACTAGAAGACCTTGGAAGTAGAGTAAAAAACGAAAAACATAACAGCATATCCATATTGGCGGAAAATAAAAACCGTCAAATGTATTTAATATAGCATAACCTTGTGATTCCTCTGCCTAAAAGTTTTAAACTGTGTTAAAAATATCGTATGAGGTATATGCATTTATCGATAATTGTAACTGAACAAAAGTCATAGCATTATCAATGAATGGCAAAAGGTCGGCGGCACCGCTCGAATTATTGTCGCGATCGTCCAGTCACGATTCGTATTAACGTAAAACGCAAAGCAACTAATGCAATAACCTAATGACAGCCCAGATGTCAAGGGCCGCACGGGCGCACAAAAGACGACAGCCATCGATCGGTGAGCGCCGTTCGTGACTATTATTCGGGCCGCGAATGCACTGCCGTCACCGTACATCTGTTTCGTTCTTTTTGCCTCGCCCTGCATAATGAAACCGGCCCATTGTGAGGGAAACGTCCACAAAGAAACACGCACTTCTCCGACATTTTATAAAAAAAACACACGAAGCCTCCGGGCCTAAGAGGTGGGCGGCGACGTTGTCGGAAATGAGAAAGTCGGTGCAACTGTTATGACATACGCGGTTCGTTAAGTGTTATTGAAAATAAACAACGGCCCGGGCTTCGCCAAACGAAGCCAATTCGCGTGTCGAAAGCCGAAAATACGGGAGCGCTCGCGACGTGACGTGACGCTAACCCGCGGGAGGTTTAGCACGCTAGAAATGTATTTGAGTGCATAGCTATGTGCACAGCAATGTTTCATTCGTTATGTGACATGCTCTTGGCTTTGTAATTATGGAAGAGGCCATTGCCACTTATTGACATCCCTAACAACTTCCGATGGAGTTAATTGTAGAGTTTGTATTAAAAAAGTCTTGCTATAATATTTTTGAACGATTTACATGTACGTTATATTAATAGACGTAATTATTACACCACAGAGAAGCAATCAGTCGACACCATTTGGACAGCTTAATATACCAACTGGAGTTCTTTTATGTAAATACCGCAGAAATTATTGCAACGACGAATGCATTAAATACTTCCTCTGCTACAACGGTAGTCAATCCCACGCGCGAAATATTTCTCCTCGCACACCGATCCAGATTGACTTTGTCATAAATTTAGACGTAGTTAAAAGCGCTGATTAAAGTACAATGTTCTTTGATACGATACGCACAATTTGTCATTGTTTTGTGAAGACGCCGAGATCAAACGCTCCGAGATGTCTGGAAGTAATTAAAGACAGACGCTGCGTTTGAAGTTGAATTTTTGCTCGCAGCGCACTCGGTGGTGAAGCTCGAGTGAAATTTGGCAAGAGGGTATTATAAAGAGCGCGTTGTGCATGAGGGCTCTGCGGGCAAATTGTGGTCCCGGGGCGACTCGCTTGGACCGATTAAGTGCACTTAATTCAGTCGAATTGGTCCGTCGGGAAAATACAATCGACAGGAGACGTTACATTTTGTAAACCTTGCCAAAAATCAATATCTATAAAAACTGCTTTTTCATCGCCGGTAATTAGTAGGTAGGTTCAACCTTTGAATCCATGGCCATTTAAAATAGTTTAGAGCACGTAACTGATTTTTGATAGCTTCTTCTGTATCTTCTTATTGATTTCCACGATGACAATTTGCAACATTTACACAATTCACCGTCGTCATTAGAACCCAACAACTGAGCATTCAAACTTTTTATCTTATTCATTACATGGATAGCTACGGATGACTGCGTCCAATCTCCTATAATTTATTCACATTCGCAACAGGAGCAACGAACTGGATACGCAGCCCTAGGGCTTCGCCCTCGGCAGCGCACTTGCGTGCAAACCGAGCCAGTATCAAACCAACATTCTTATTATATTTTACATGTTCAATAACTACCACGTTGCTCTTTGGTTTGTAGCTTCCTCAATGTTAAAAATAAAATTAATCGAATTGGTAGTAGTTACTATAGAAACATTGAGACTGACACGATATTATGATATCAGTTAATATTATTAAAATAAGACGTGTTAAATAAGGGCGTTGTTAAAAACTAATCCTCCAAAGAACAATGGCAATAGATGTATGAATGAAAGAAAAATAATCATCGATAATAAACTTTTTCTAACAAAGATTGTAAGTAACGCTTCGATAGACAATACCAACACATCCACGTTGATTCAACGGTTCAGTTGCAGTCTTATGGCATTACAATTGACCACGAAAATCAAAACAAGTGTACTAAACTGAAAACTACGTAATAATAACAGTGTTCAAAAGACGGATATAACATTTAATATTTTTCTTTACTTTAATTTAAAGATATATGTATACAATACGATGTAGATCGTGGTTTGCAAATGAGAATCGCATCGTGAAAATCTACGACAATTATTGTGGAAAAATATCTTATTTTGTTTAAGCCTATAATCAGAAAAAATAATAAAAAAAAAATTGTTAAATAATATACATTTTTTTATTACTATGTTTTGTCTGTTATGAAAATATTTACAGTACATATTAGTAGATAATTAATATTTTTTTAAATAAAAACTATTTTATTACAAAAACATATCCCACAATAAAAAATATTAGTATAAAAAATTAAAAACAAAAAAATATGATTCCGGCCAGGATCGAACTGGCGGCCTTCTGCGTGTAAAGCAGATGTGATAACCACTACACCACG
>DWPA01004436.1:0-12826 GCA_018251375.1 Calpodes ethlius | reverse complement strand
TATTTAAAAATTTACGACCTATTCGGTAAGTGCCTCACATCATCATCACAACCCTTAACTGTCCCACTGTTGGGTTCGAGTCTCCTCTCACAATATGACAAGTAAAGGTAGACTTCACACACCTTCGAGAACATTATGGAGAACAGGTGTGCAGGTTTCCAGATTTCACGATGTTCTCCTTCACCGAAGCAAGTGATAATAAACTTGTAATACGAACATAACTTTTAAAAAATTAGGTGCGTTCAGGATTCGAACTCACGCCCCCACGTTCGGGAAACCAACGTTCGAACAACTAGGCTATCAAGTAGACTAGGTAAGTGGTTAATATATTATTACTACTAAACATACAATTTCTCCTCGTAAGGGTAAATTATAATCTATCGAGCTGGCATTCACGAAGCATTATAACCAATATGGTTAAGTCCATTAATAAAATTGTGTCATTGCACGTATTAAGTATAACTGTTTTCTCTACACATACACACAAACAGTCATACATCAAACACACAATGTTAAGTTAGTTTTTTATATATTTATGCATAGTTAACGATATTCGTTTTTTGAAATTTGAAATCTTTAAAGTGATGTATGTGAGCGAAAGAATATTATCATAATTGGACGTTGTTATGCAAAATAGATCCAACCACAAAAACTATGTTTTGAAAAAATAGGCTTTTTTAGTAAATTTTTTATATTAAAATTGCGAGACTATTGCTTGTTTTTAAATTTAATTTAAATATTTAATTACGAAATACGTACCATGCAGCTTAAATATTTTTTTGCAAATACCAAAGTCGGTGTGGAGATGCCATCTGTGGTATAACTATAAACGGTTTGTGGGAGTTGGATCTATTTTGCATAACTACATCCAAATATATGTTAGTGCACATATCCAAACGACAAAGTTTTATTGGCAGGTAGCTGATGTAATAAGGAGTAACTTAGGCCAATAAAACAATATAAAGTAAAACACTGTTAAATTACACGCGGACGAATTCGCGGGTACCGCTTGTTATTATTATAATCCATTCTTCACGAGTACACAAATCGCTTATAACTTGCACCACGCAGTGCGTAGTAAAATTTTAGGGACAAGTGTCCATAAACCTGTATTATTTTTGTTTTATTGTTTGAATGTCGCATAAAAATTATTTCTCGTTAGCGTATGAAGTCGCAGTTTAAAATAAAAAAATACGTTCGCCCAACGAAATTTGTGTGAGGTGATACGGGCGCGCCCTTAAGTAAATATAGTGCTAACTACTTCATAACATTTTATCAGGTTTAACTTAATGATAAAACTAGCCGCGGGTAATAGAGGTCGCTGTAGTCGCCAGCGTAATCCAGACTATACTTCTCTTAGAAACTGTGAAGTATTTGAAACGAGTATAGGTTGCAATTACTTCGGAGTTAAAGTAAATTAGTTAAGACTGGTTTCTGAATTATTTTTAAGTTGGCAATAAGTCGCCGTTTTATGTTAAATATTTCCTATGTTCAAATGTTACTACGTATTCAATAATCGTTTAGTAAGTAGGTAGGTACCTCATCTAATTGTTTACCTAAAGAAACTTTGTATTTTTAATATATTACTATTGTAATATAACTTTTAAAAGTAATTAAGTTAAAAATAACAATCAAAATTAAACAAAAAAATGGTATATGGCTGCCTTTATAAAAAATTAAAGGCCGTAGTGCCATCTGTTGGTAATAGCGTGAACTAAGTTCTAATGAACTCGCCAACCTAACAAAGTTGAAAGGGTAGACGCTTTCAAAGCGCAGCTTGACGGAATCAATACTTGTTAATTTTGAAGTGCTACAGAATAAATTATTATGCAATCATTTTGTAAAGATTCAATTTCGTTCTAAGGAGGCTTAAACAGGTAGTAGTATCTGTAAAACATTTCCGAGGAAAAAACTTAGGAGTTAGGTAAAATTACCTAATGATTGATATTGACATTATTATATTTTATTTATTTTAGTGGTAATAAACTGTCAGCGATGTGAAGTTGGAATTTCATTTACTATTTTTTAATTTTTAAAAGCAATTGGTCCTACCATTTCAACTTGTCACCGAAATTTAAAAAGTTATAAATACTGTTCTATGTGTATATGCACTAAAAAACTACATGAAGATAAAATGGTCTCCTTCACCAATCCGTTGCCACCAACTATAGTAAAAAAATAACGTTTACGACCATATAAGTAAAATGGTAAATTTTAGGTACCTATATGAATGTAGCACTGAATTTTATATTATTTAAATCATCTCCGATTGAAATGGCTTCAAATGTTAAATATTTATATTATTACAAATAAAAAATCATAGTTGATATGATATTGATTACTTGGCTGAATAATGGTTTTACCTTTGTCTTAAAATGGGTACGACGCAATTTGACAGCACGGAAGAATGTTCTTTTCGAAATTCGAACATCGAACTGGGGGCCTTTTTTTCAATATGCACTGTGTGTATGTGTAACGTTTCTCTCTTAGTTTCAAAACAAGATAACAGTTTCAGTTATGCGCATAACGTGTCCCCAGTAAGGTCTACAGCTGACCAGGTGTAAAGATCTACGATCTGAACTGTCGAAGAACTAGATTAGCGGCGCCACGCCGCTGGCGGGTAACGATGGAAGCTCTGAGATGACATTTCTCGCTTTTAACTCCTCATTTTATATACTTATCTACTATCACACTGGCTGTAATTTATTACAATATCAGATGAAGTAAATATCGTAACCATGAACCAATAAAACGAAACAAAACTTCAAAATTCCTTATTCAAATTTGAATTCAAAAACCTCAAGCCACATTTAAATTCCGAACAACAATTTCGAATTTATTCGATAATTTAAAACATATGCCACGTAAAATTTCGCCGATAATCGTCGGCTAATTCGATACAATTCGTTTTAATCGAGACCTTGTCCGATTTTTTACAAATTGCAAATGGGCCGATGCTTCGACCGAACAGAACTGTCAATCAAACTTTGTTGCATATTATTATTAAGGGTATTGTAATCACAAAAGAAGTTAAATTTCGACATCGGCATGTTTTTAGAGATGGGTCGCTTAATTGCAATAGTTACTATTGACCACAAATTTGAGTTAATTCGAATGTTTCAAATTATTGACTAAAATGATGTAGGTATCTATAATGGGTTTTAAGAAAATATATTATCTTGCAAAGACGTTTGGAATTTTGTATATATTTTTTTTCTTAATTAATATGTTATAAATAAAATAAAACATAATTAGTTATTTAATAAAGTATAATTAGTTATTTATTGCATTGTTTGCATATAAAAATGAATATGCTTTGAATTAAAAACCGTGAGAGTTAGACCCTAACCTGACCCTAGACAGAAACAAGGGATCTAGCCCTACCTAATGTCATTTAAGAAAAAATATATCGATATCTCTACGATTTCTATAACACTAAATATCATTTGCAACTTCAAAAACAAACAGATGTCTCTATTATAATAATTATATTTTTATAATTTATTTTATACATAAAACAATATATCATAATTATGAAAACTATAAAACTATGTAAACGGCCAGAAAGACAAAATGTTCCATCGTCATGCACAAGATAGGACATCCTTGGAAGCCGGAAGGACAGCCTTGAATTAAAAAAGAAAACGATATTAAAAGAAAAAGATATCATCCGTAATTGTGTCTGTTGTAAAAAAATTATAAATTAAAAATTTAACCAGTCTATTTCCAGCATAATTAGCGGTCGAATAAATTCATTTAACTATTTATTATTAATAATTTTATTAATACGGAACCTTCAATGTTACCATGTGCTCACACGCTCAATATTTCGCTCTAATTACACCATGTCCCGCGGCTGTAATTGCGTCCAGGCTAGGCGGGCGACGTAAAAACCGCACGAATTATTTTCGGGTTTAAACTTTTTTTTGTAAAATTGGATTTATCCCCTAATCTTCTATTGACACGGTAATGAGACCGAAATATTGTACCGACGGATTGTTCGGAAAACTGTGGAGTTGCTATCGTAGAAAATTATTTAATAATTTTAATTTTTTATTTACAAAATCCGTATTGATGAAGAATGAATTCAATGATTATTATTAGATACCTACTCAGCAAAAAGTCGGTCATATTTTTTTGTAAGAATTAAAAAAAAAATCAGTCGTTTTTCAATTTCTTTAGTTAAAAGAATCATTTCAGGTTTACGCTATGAATATTATTCTTTTGAATTTGTGATCGTATAACAATAATGGTTTACTTTACATTTTAAAAACCAACCGATCCAGATAATCAAAAATACTTACTCAATCAATCATCGTAAATAACAATTATGTATAATACTAATAAAATATTTTATTAAAGAGCAAAAGCTTCACATTGACTTTAAATATTTCAATAGATAGTGTATTTCAACCAAATTAGGTATATATTTTTACCCTCTATAGTGTTCTTTTTGAAATCATAAATTTTCTTTTCCTTACTTTTTCATTGCAATAATAACGCTTTCCGTTGCTATCAAATCAGCAACGAGAGTCAAGCGGTATCAAGATTGGTTACCAGCGCAGAATTAAAACTAATCCGAAAAAATATAAGTCGAACTGATAATTGAACTGTAAACTACTAGAAAGCTTAAAACGAAGTGTATAAATATCTTTTTATAGGATGTAATCTTTAAAACAACTGCTCCTGTTACTCATTCTGTTCCAAGGTACCATTTGATAGTGTTAACGCAATACGTTTCGTATTATAAATATTAAAAATAAAAAAAAAGTTAATATTGGAAATGGGTGCGATTGTATTTGTAAACGTCTTTAACTTTAGCCTTAGCTTTAGGAGATAAATTCAATATTGTACCCCTATACAGACAGAACGTAGCGATGAGATGATTTGCGCTGTACAATTCTCTACACCTACAAAAAATTCTACCCACAATAAGTCACTTAATTTTTTTTTTATTTGAATTTGGAACCTAAAAACAAATGCATCGCGCAGTACTTTCTAGTTTCTAACCAATATCGCCTCCAATACATCCCTATTCCGATTCCAAGCAGCCACCGGACAGATTTGGTTCCGTGAAACTAATCAGGCTAAATAAGTAAATTGACGAGAGGCCGACGTCGTCACGCGATCCCAACGAATTCCTATTACGAGTACATACGCGCTCAAGTTCAGGACTAGATCGCTGGTTCCTCATATTAATGCTGGTTCTGTGCTATCTTGGAGCATAACTCAAGATCGGTGATCCGATTCTGAAATACACTTTCCGACAGATTCAGAAGACTCGCTAGTAAAGAATTTAAATAGGAGCTCAGAAACTTTTTCTAGATCCTTATATCTTTCGAGAATTCATGTCGAATATTATTGGTATAATAGTATGTGTTTATTTGTGTGTCATCTATATATATAAATAAATTAATAAACTCAGAGACTATTTGAGCGATCATTATGAAAATTTGTAGTTTTCCACGGAGAAGGATTATTTCCTAGACCAATTGATGTTACTCGCCACCAGGCAGCACTGTAATGTAAAATGTAACTTCCAAAAAAATTTTTTTCCCAGAGAAGTGGGCTGGGTTCTTTAGTAGCTACGATATATATATACATATGTGTGTGTGTGTGTATGTGTGTGCGTATATAGGTAGTAAATTACATAGTTATACTCAACCCTATCAAGTATATCGATCGTATTTTAAGTTATCTTTGTTACTTCGCTAAGTAACTTATTTGTGTATAAAGGAACCTTTATGTCACGAACTTGTCGATTCCTTTGTATCATTGTTTTTCAGGCAGTGCTTGGTTGGAATTATTTTTTTCTTTAATTTCGCAAAAACACACATGAGATTGATATTTCCCACAGAAGTAACATGATTTTTTGCGGTAAAAGGTAGTCTTTGGTACTCTCCATCTTTACAACTATCTCCACACAAAAATCATTCTTCAATGACGTTCCGTTGCACCGTGAAAGAAGGACAAGCAAACAAACACACTTTCGCATTTATAATGTTAGTATAGATGTATATATTAAAACCTTAGTTCCTTCTCTTGTTTTTGTATTCCATGCTTAAAACTATCGTTAAGCTATCACTATCATTTTAATAAAATTTTATTCTGTCTTAAAGTTTTTAGCAGTTCCCTTTTTTCTCAGATCTTCTCTTTAGTGTTTCTGACTTCGTAGTTCGGTTTACTTGAATCAGGAGTGCATATTTAATTTTAAAAAGGTCGTAATGTGACAAGGGTGATAAATGAGCTTGCAGTGTCACCATCCCTTCACGCCTGTTGTCAACTGTGACAAAGCTTGAATAGAGCTGTAGGAAAGTTCTGATGACATTCAGTAAAAATATTTTACAAACAATGAAAATGATTCAGATAAAAACAACATACACAAATTGGTTGGTTTATACACAGTTCTAACAGTTAGTCCTATTAGTAAGTATTAGTAATCTTTCAGTAGTAATAGATAGTTAACGTTGATAATGATAGTTTTCCTGCTCTAAGTCGTTCATAGGTAAGTTCCTCTGAGGACAGATGGTTACCTCTTGTACAAATGCATCGGGCCACCAAACCCCTTTTAACCGGAAAACAATTGATTATAAGACAATTATAACCGGGCAGAAATAGATGTGGGGGTGGCACCGCCCCGGGCGCAACGTTTGCTTCAATACCAATGTTTCATTCACATCTGTTTTCAAGTTCCGTACAGGTATCCATTATTTCTAATAGGTTACAGTTAAATGATAACACTATAAATTTATGCTACTTGCTAGGATATCTAATAACAGTTCGATAGAATATTAAACAGTCGTTAGTCGTAATACAGACTGTAACCGACACACCATTAGATACAAATAGGTATTTCGACTAAAAAATATAACTTTATTAAATCTGCAATAAAATGAGATCATTTGTTTATTTTAAGTAACTACTTACGATCTAATAATTGATTGTACATTGTACTGTAAATGTATTAATGTAAATTAAAATAGTCGTAATATAAATTAAATTACTTAATTGTAAAATTAAATGTTTTATTGTACTACAAATATAATCTTATGATTGTAAATATCATTATGAGATTAATTTAATTTATTTGGTGTTACAAAAAATCCTTGAATGATGTATCCTTCTTTATAACGATTATAATTTGATTAGACAACTTCATTAGTGTTGCAAAAAACATTGAATGATGTGCCCTTCTATAAGTGACAAGTTCACGCTACAAATCAGTAATAAAAAGTTTTATCTGTATTATGAATTTATGGAATGTTGTTGAAGAGTCTTAAATAATAATTAAATACTTTGTTTATTGTAAGTAAAGATACATATCTTTTTCTTATTATCTCATTTTTCTATACTAATGTAATAGAGCTGTAAAGTTTCACTGAATCTTTGTTTGAACTAATTTCTGGAATTTCAATCGTAATTGAAAATTTTTTTTTGTACATGAGAACCACATTTATGAAGAAGTATTTTGGCTATCGAACATTAAGCCTTAAATATTGATATTTGTAAAAAAGTCAGAATATGCGCTATCGAAATGGTGATATCGGTTTTTGTAGACATAGAAAAAAGTCCGCAATACTATACGAGTATACCATATTACTATTGTCCCGTGCTTAAAATAAATCATTTAATCTAGGAAACGTTGACTTAAGTAAAAATTTGTTAAACAAATTAATGCGCATGGTCTCAGGATTACCAAAGATACAAATATCTGTGTAAGGTTTCTTAAATCTTAAAAAATCTGTCCTTTTTTGTGTGTTTCTTGTCCAAAAAGCTGACAAAGTTGGCACGTTTTATGGTACTTCTCTTATGTAAATAATGAACAAGATTGGTTTAAGTAATTGATAGAAAATAAATTAATTACGGTCGAATACGGCGTTAGCTGGTCTATGCTAAACAATACATTGTGTGTAGTATGTCTGTCAATTTGCATGCATTGAGCCATATCCGAAGTTTGTTTATAGAAATTGCTCGAATACTTACAGTAGCTTCAATCTGCTATCGACAGTAAATAAAGAGACCGTTGGAAAATTAGCCTTTATCTGCTCACAAAACTGGAAAGTTCTGCACCCATAATGTACATAAAATTATTCAAATAATCATGCACAGTGTGTAATAAATTCCTGCCTAATGACGTCTTCTCTAATCCGTAAATGGTGCGGTACCATTAGACTGGGAAAAGAAATATCGCTACAAACGATAAACAATTAAAGATCAGTAATGCGTTTAATTACGAGCCGGCTACTTTAATGAAAGTTGCGTTAAAAATGAAACCGATGTTGCGAGGATGTGTACGTATTTAATTATTTGAGAATTGTCCAGTTTTTTATGGGATAAGGATTAACAAATGGGCTGGCAATTAAAGCTTGGATATGTTAGTTTTGTTTGAAATTGGAATACATATAAGTGCATGTGTTTACTTGTAAAAAAACCTACTAACATTTGCACATTCGATAAGGAAAAATTGTTTGCAATAACTCATTGGCGACAGCCGTTTTGATGGATGATAAAATTCCATACTTGTAATTTAACTCATGTCAAATTCATTATTATGAAGAAAGGATATTAAAAACTAGATGATTAATTTAAAAAGAATACTGCTTGGACATAATTTTGGTATATAGCGCTTAAGTCATCATAAATGTTGTCTGGTATTTACGAATATAATTGAGTATAAATAAACTTCTTACGAGTTCATGTCACTTCTTTCTCCTCCGTGGATCTGTATTAATAGGAATTTAATATGTTGAAGTCGTGGTATAGTTACTTCGTCATTAGTCGTGGTATGACTGGGTTACTAAAAACTTATTTCAATTAAATTTCATTTTATTTGATTTCCATTATTTATGACTGACGTAAACTCTCAGAATAAAAGTTCATATAATGTTTTTGATTGTAGATTTTACTTTATCGAGTAATAGCCTCGCTTTCATTGAAAACCAAAAAAAATAATGTAAATGAAGATTATAAAATTCCTCATAAATTTTAAATCAATTGCACTATTTTTTATGTAATAAATCGATAAAAGAGTAGACAATTCAACATTAGACACAAAATATACATACTCATTTATGATTTTTTTTAAATAAATAGTCAAGATAAAAAAAGGCAGAAAGCACAAACTACCCGCCACACAATAAGAACCAACCGAACACGCGCAATTAATAATTTGATACTCGAAGCCAATACGACATTTACATGAAATTCCGATGATTTATACTGGTTCGTAAGTTGTAACTAAACATGAATTCTTGATCGTATTTTTTGCAAAAGTGTCGTCATTTATAATTTTACACATGTACCGATACCGGTGACGTTTTCGTTGTCTGCAGGAAAGTTCGTGTTTGTTTGTCCATTTCACTAAAGATAATGTTGAGGAAATTCATACTGACAGGCCGATCAGACAGGGAGACAATAGACTCTATTACCAGTCTATAAATCACACAGTCGTGCGACAGTATGTTCAAGGTCGTGCGGGGAGCGCGCGGGGCGGGGGTATAGCGGTACCGAGTTGCATAATCTCAATTATGACTTATGTGGTACGTTTTGGATTTTTAGCGACACTTAAAAAAACAACTTTGGTAATCATGTGTGTAATCGCAAAAATCTGAAAGTTTTTGATAGATATATTTACATTTTTTAAGCTACTTACAGTATTTACGGGCAGCCCAGACTATCTAACCCAATTCAATGGCGTTCTACTAGAGTTTGTTTAGAAGTGAAAGATCTCCTTTAAATAGACCTAGTTTTTTTTACTCTCCCTTCTTTCTGGACCGGCAACGAATCTGGATTAATTTGTAATTCTCTTAAGTCATACGTTTGTATACAAAGGATTACTCTATCACTAAACATGTCATTTTTTTATTTAACTTGCAACTTTTTTTAGTTTCTTGGTGTGTTTGTTTGAGTGAGAGCAAGCTGAATCAGAACTACTACCTCTCATTCTACAAAGTTGAAATATTACATTGGTTTAGTTTCAATGATATTGTTCTTTATAGATATAACGTAATACTGCACTCACAGTTAGGTCCAGATGTGGAAACTCATTGGCGAAAAGCACAATCACTTATTTTATGCCTGTTTTCAACAGTTTTACTAATAATTTAATACTACAAATCTATAGAAATAAAATCAAGCCCTGTTACTTACACTATTTATAACTCACGAACGGCTGAACCGATTTGGCTGAAAATTGGTGGGTTGGTAGTTTAGAGCCAGGAGACGGACATAGAGTACATTTTGCTGTAAAAATAAAGGTTAAAAGGATATAATAGGTGTGAATAATTGTATGAAGAATACGTATTCTTTAGCAATTTATATGTGAACTTTTTGTTTTCTACGTATTTTGTCAACACTTAAAAGAAATTATTTCCTTGCATGACGTAAATGTCATTGACGTTAGGTAATATCTGATAGCCTGGGATCACGCGGGTGAAGCTCCGGGTGGAGAGCTAGTCTATTATATAAATAGCCAAGAAATGAGCTGATGTATGTTGTACGTTGCTGCCTCCGTCCAAAGTCATTAACAACACCAAAGGCTTCCTCAGTGCGTTGCCGGGCAAGAAAGAAGAAAGTAAAAGAAGACATATTTATATCAATTTATCGACAATTATTGTTCATAATTTAGTTACAGTCATATTAATATGCGTCGGAATTATCATAAGCATAGTAATTGCTTTCCGAATATGAACATCACAGTTTTTGTCACCGGTTCGATTCCGTAAACGTTTCTTTCACATTTTGGGTCATTCGCCATGTTTATCACGTCCTGTCATACTTTTTATGGTTTACGAATTCAAATTTTGCTGTATAAAGTATTAATAAAGTCATTGTTTGAACGCAAACGAATTTCTTAGAGACAGTGCTGTTGAACGGAGTGGCTACAAAGAAAGTAATTTAATGAAAATTTAATTTCAATCCAATGTTCTATATATAGAACAGTAAATAGAAGAACAAACCGTGCAAGTCTCGGTGGACGTTGCAAACATTAAACTGCTATTTGCCGCTATTCCGTCAGTCGGCTCGGTTTTTTTAATTATATTTTGTTTTCTTTGTTATTTCAACAGTTTGCGAACGAAAATTGCTATGAGCACTCTTGACTAGAAATGATCCCTACTTACCAAGGATATATAAATATTATATATAAAGGAAGAAAATTACAACTATGTACTTAATTGGATTTTTTTGGATGGCGCGTTGACTGGCAATTTAAGTCCATGGTCTGTAGGAGTTTAGCATTCTTAAAACCTTCATAGGGCTCCGTATATCTGCAATAAGGTCCCAACTACCATCAGGTTACCCTGAAAGTCGATGAAGATTCTCAGTGTCGGACTTTTTCACACGTGTCTAATTAATTGTTGGTAGTAATCCTGCCTGCGAAGGATCCTGGGTTCGATTCCCGGCCGGGGCAGATATTTATGTGAGAGATTGTTATTCGGGTATTAGTGACGTATTAGTTGTGTTGTCCATGCCACCCGTGACACAGGGAATCCTACTGCGGGGATATGAGTGTGTTACCGTTTAGCGTTTATAAATAAGCTTCTTTAAATCATTTTACAGTCACGATTAAAGAAATATAAAACAACAATAAAAGTTAAAGTCAAAGACATAGTCATAATCAAAAATGCCAAGAGTGTCAAAAATTATAAAAAATGTCAATAATATCAATAACCCGAAACAGCTTCAATTTAGTACCATATTTTGTAAGAAATTGAACTTCGAAAGTTTGTACCGTAATACTCGCTCACTTTTTATTTTGTTCTATTTGAGATTTTACTTCACATTCCATTGCAAAACAATCAAATTGCTTTTTCCTTGTTTTTCCTTTTATTTTCTTTCAACCGGAAGCTTGGTTGCTTAAAATATCCAGCCGCTGTTTGTTTTCTCACACAAGTATAAGTATACTACTCGTATAAAAATTTGGTTGGGTTTGAAGTAAAAAAAGAATCGATTTAGACAATATTGCTTCATTTCAACGAGAATACATAATATTATTGTTACACACACAAACACACGAAAATAAATAAATAAGAGCATAGTTTGATGGCCCCGTAGCCTAGTTGGTAGTGACCCTGCCTGCGAAACGAGGGATCCTGAGTTGGATGCTCTTGGATAGATAAATATTTGTTCTCGGGTCATAGGTTTTAGTGACATGCTATTTGTGTTGTCTATGTCACCTGCGACACAGGGAATCGCACTGCGGGGGTATGAGTGTGTTAGCATTTATTTACAGCTAAACACTTCTCCCTAATTGCATTCTGAGTTTCGGAAACTTACCTCGTCCTTCACCTTCCGCATGATAACAGACTAATCTGACCTGACTAAACCGTTTATAAATGTATCAAACGTGATTCGGTCGCAAGATCGGAGAGTTAATAATAATGCAATTATAGTTGGAAACGCGTCGTTAATGCCATTGGGTTTACTAATCTCCATGAGCAATATTTAATGCAAATTTTAATGATAATAAAGATTATTTAGTTACCCTTAAAATTAAATTATAAAGATATTACTGATTAATAATATTAATAATATAGACTTCTAAATCTACTCATTCGAGTAGAATATTAGTTATATACCAATACTGTATAATTATAATATTACTAATCTAATGACGTCGTAATCGTAAGTTTTTTTATATTCAAATGTCACTAGAAATGAGTCAAATGATTCGAATTTAATCATTCATAGTCGTGCACCGCTACGGTTTGAAAGTGTAAGGCTGTGTATACACGCAACGGGTCAAGGCTTCAATAAAATATTTATTCACTGTGTCACTGAAAGTCACTAGGGCTACCTGAAACAACCTAGATGTAACTCATCTGAA
>DWPA01004435.1:0-12826 GCA_018251375.1 Calpodes ethlius | reverse complement strand
TCGCTTTAAACATGTAATCGGATATTACATCTGACATATATCAAAATTACTTGGAAAAGTTTGAAGTGAATCGTCGAGAATTATCTTGAAATATAAATTCTGCTATCCTGTTGAGGATAGAAAACATTCATCACCTGTACGGTGTTGTTCTAAGCATTTTGCTTAATCATTGACTATCCGCCGTCGCTTCAGTTCATGGAACAATCGCAACTGCGTATAATGAGTGTTCACCGTCGAAATCATTCGGAGACATTATGAATTATGTTTGAAAAATAGAAGCATCTTTCATTCATCGGTAATATTATATGGTGTAGTGAGAGAATCGTACATCCCCTTTAAAAAACATTTAAAGAGTATTATTACGGTTAAAACCTGGAATACACTCGGACCTATAACGATATCAAACTACATTGTTGATTTGTTGTACTTAAATTTCGAGCATTTCGAGATCGTAATAAACGTTTATAAATCTATTTGGTGTCATAATTGTTTTTTCTCCATCAATCCGTATATCCGTTCAGCTATCTCTCTATGTGTATTTCATCTTCTGTCTTATTTTATTCCAATATGACCTGACATATTTCTTTAATTTTGTCTTAGCTTACTGTTAAAAACAATAAAAAATAATTTAATTTGGGGATTTTACAAAAAAAAATGTATAAGGAAAAGTATTCATAAATTTGACTTGAATTACAAATAAATAATGAGCAACAATAAATTTAAATAAAATTAAGTCAATGCCTCTCACTTTTCTACCCACTTACTATACCGATACTTGACTTCTGATTTGAATGACTTCTTGTATCGATTTGATGGCTTTGTATTTTAATTTATTCCTAACTCGAGTGTCAAAGAGAGAAAGATAATGAGATCATCATTGATGCGCAAAATCGTTACACTTACGGCCTTACTATTTGGAGTGAAAATTATCAAATTGAACAGTAACTAAGTAATAGCAAGGGTATGGTAACAGGAAATACGAGGTTTTTTTGGATTGGTGAGTGTTTATGAGATAATCGGGAGGGAGAATCAATCGTTATCGTTATCGAAGTCGATAAGCCATGTCGGAAGGCTTTCCAGATATAAAAGCTTTCGACACTCGGCTTGACCAATGTCTTCAACAATTAGCAATAGAACAGCATAGTAAGATTCTCGGTTATGAAGACGACCCCTTGCTCTGTAGCGGATAATGAATGAGTTGAAGCTAACCGAGTTTCTCAATGCAGTGCAAAGTCTACCTTAATTTTGGGCGGAATGACTAAACGGAGAAAAATGCCGAGCGCATCGCGATTCCGCGAGTTGAAGTTAAATTTGAACTAAGTATATGTTTTTCCGTATTTCCTTTTCAATATTGTTATTTGTGGTGACCCGCTAAAAGATTTTGTTATTCTCTTATTGTTGTCTTATTATTATTTTTTGAATTATTCTCCGAACGTAATGTTGTTTGAGTGTAACTTGCATTAGTAACTTGAAACCGCTCACTTCCTGTATTTTATTAATTTCTCGGAAGCGAAAGCTTTCTTCGGTTTATTTTATGTAATTCCTTATTTGTTAGCGGTTTAGCGATATTGGTTTTAGACACTGTTAACGTTTTATGTCATCATATAAAATTGACATGATTTGAAAGCATACTACAATCAAATTTAATAACTATTGGTGTACGATAAATACGATTGTATATAGACCATAATAATATAATTATATTACCTGCATAGTATAAAATTCGTAAATTGGCCCCTTAGTTACAGTGGTTTATCTCAAGCATTACACTTCCTCTTAAAATAAGTCAAAAAGAAACTTGAAGAATCTGCAATCTAAAAATAACTTTGACCCAATAAATCTTCTTTGTATTCTTCGCTACCTCTATTTTTAGAGCTGTGAGGTCAGACCATCACTTCATATTAGATCTAACACTCGTCGAGAGATTATTTATGAGGTAACAATGTCATTCAATTAACATTGTTTTAATTAATTAGAAGCGTGGTCGGAACTTATTGCCGGGGAGCGGATATTACAGACAAGGTCGGACGGTGAACGCTTGCGAGCGCGCCGACTCGCGTACGTTAGGCAATTTATGTGCAGAATGCGATCGCTATCAGCGATACGAATCTATCGTAAATCATTCATAATGGATCTCCACCAGTGGGCCGGTATTATGCCTATTCGAAGATAGTGGCTTTCGGAATGATTGGATTGACGCTGGATAGATCTAGCCGCGTTATTTTCAAACGATTGCGCTCTCATATGAATTTTAAACTGCGTTTCGTCTGGACGTCTGCTTTATGAGTTAAGTACGGAAGTCACCAACATATTAATTAAAAGAAACCGGTTATAATATACCGTTATATAAACATATTACGCCTTTGATTTTATCTGCAACAATTTGATTTAATTGCTATGTTGCTCAGACGGTTTAAGTGATGATGTTTCTAAAACTTAGACTTTAACCAAAAAAAATACAATACCACTGCCTTTTCCTCTCTTCTAACCTCAAAAAATTCTATGCGCTGCAGAGTTCATGGCTTTAACATTACAAACATAATAATATATAACATTTCAAGTACCAATAATTGTAATTCAAGTATAAACGTAAATAATTACTGTAGCAACCTAATCTAAGCTGAATGACTTGATACAAAGCTTATTTGTACTTTTTATATTAATTATCAATAAATCAAAATCGTGACTACACCAAAACAACTGTAATAGTTAATTTGCCTCTGTTAAGTATGTGTGAGGCGTGCGCAGTCTTGGCAGAAGTACCGACGTTCAAGCCCGAGGTCGACTCAAATTTCTATTTTGAAATGTTCCACCGTTAAGAGGAATTCACGTTAAAAACCACTTTGTTTAGAATCAATATCTTCGTATAGTCACCGTCGAAAACATCGCAAGAAGTACGCGGATCCGGAAAAACGTAGAAAACTAAACCCAATGGAATTCATTACTAGGAACAATGTCTGGAAAATGTGTAGGTTTAGGTTTTTCTCCAGAACATTTATCTAATTGTTTTGTATTGGTAGCAGGTAGCATCTTAACACTTATCTTCTTCAAGTTACTCGATATATTAGTTTGCTTTAAAAAATATCAATGGAAGCCTTAAAACCTAATCGATAACGGGAGTTGACTAGAGATAAACGTTGTCACAAGACAATGGGTAGTGTTTAGCTATGTATAGCAAAGTTAGAGAGAAGAAATTCTCTAGTTGCAAATGTTTATAAATATACATCCTTGCTCCTTAATTAACTATATCTCAAAACGATTACGAACAATAACTTTATCTGACGCCGTCGTGAAACAAAAGAACAGATTTCGCCGATCACCTCGAAAGATCTCGAAGGCAGCGAAAACTTTTCGGGCTAACTTATCATGAATAATATCAGAAACTGACACATAACGGATATTACCTGCGGCGATGAAGTCACAGATACAATAAGGTACTTATTAAGAACGAGGAACAATGAAGCGTAAGCTTTGACGGGTGAAGACGTCATCGCACGTAATACGGTTTAGGGAACATACTCGTACCTTTCGTAACGGGCGTCCGCGAATGGAAGCGAAAATAAGAAAACAGTTAAAACGCTCGTAAACCCATCCATCGACCCGTTTTCCCCTTTGTTTACTTTTGTATCCCGGTTTTATATACTGGCGATATCCGAGCTTTAACAAATGGAACGTTTCGTACTACATTATCTGGAGATAATAAGGCTGCGTCCCGAATGATAGCGTAATAATTTCATATGGATTAGCAGTATAAGCACCCGCGCTGTTCGCTTCACTCGTTCGATTGCAGCTGCATCTTGTTTTTCTTTGTCTAAAGTTATTTTCATATTGGATTATTGGATATTTCGTTTAGTATACGAGTGGCACGTAAGAGTATTTCTATATTTTCACAACTCTTCAATTGTTTTATCAGTTTTAATTTTTCGCTATTACGTGGATTACAATTTCAATTATCAAATATACTAAAATATCCTGTAAAGTTGTATCTTAAATCCTCATTTGGAGTCAACCTAAGAAATTTTGTCTTTGACCAAAAATATGTAGATCATGTCATTACGACAGGCTACGCACATTGAACACATGGAAATTTAAATTTAGAACTATATTATAAATAAAGCATATCTCGGAACCGAAATAGAACTAAAGTTATTTAAATGAATGTTTTATTTATGGCTACACGTGATAACAAATTCTTTTCCAGACTTATTATAAACAAAGATTTTCCACAGTGTTTTGTTTATGACGTGCACGTTTTCCTAGAGGTTGTCGTGTTTGAACACGTGAGTATTAAATGATTGTTTAATTCCTTCAATACATACGTCCGTAGAAAGTGTAATAATTAAGAGGAAGAAAGATAAAATTAATTCTAGTTTACACATGTAACAATTTCAAAGTATTATCAATAATGTTATTAAAAAGTTGAGTCGATATGACCAAGATATTTAATACCCTGACAACACTGACCTAATGCGAAGCGATTTCCGGATAATTGAGTTGGAAACTTTAGATTTCGGATTTCGATTAAAAATATAAACTTTGACCGGCTTAAGAGGTAAATTTTGAATCAACTTAAGTAGAGATTTTGTAATACAGATATCACTCTATAAGTAAGACAGTAGCCAGACCTTGTCAACTTTAGATAAATGTTGAACATCAACATCAATTCAAAGGGCACAGGATCTTTGCAATTTTTCAATTATACAAATCAGAACGCATTTGTCTATTGCAATAATGACTGCTTGCCTTCAGTCCGCCCACGTATTATAAGTCAAGTTTAAATTTATTTCACAAGATTTGACTTCTTTTTAAGTTATGCTCAGATTGAACAAAGTCGGGTTCACATTGAAGTAATATTTTAAGAGGATGTTATTAATAGATATATTTTGCTCCAGAATTCACGTCCATATTCGCTCTGCACAGTAGTCGAACTGTCATCTTGTCGTCTGAATTTCAGCACGACATGCTTCACCACTATCAATCCCGGTAACAAGAGCATTCCTTCGTGGGTATTGTCGATGCTCTGACATAACTCGGCCATGTATTTTGCAACGAGCATTCTATTTATACGCACACTATCCGCTCCATCCAAAATAACCGACGTATTTTAAAACGTCACAATAATAGCTCGGAGTCTTCAACCGCTAATTGGGTCTTAAATTTCTTTACGTCTCTTTCGCGTAATTCAAATATTTCTGTTACGTTTTCTAAGAAGATTAATATTGCGGCTTCATTGAAATATATGGCCGACACGGACTCCATGTGGGATTAGTAAACCGGCACAGTTGAATCAAGGACGTCGCGTTTTTTTGGGAAAGACTGAGGCTGCGGAAACATGAGTGTGCAACTGGACATTGGGCGCTGGTGGCCCCGAAACACGCTTCGTATGGGTACAACAAAGGCGTAAACTGAAAAATGGGGCATGCAACGCAACATCGCCTTAGCTCTGTGTTCTCGGTCACAATACCGAAGAGACACGCTCGTAAATAAGGCGTTTCCTGGTTGAATTGAGATAAAAGCGTTCAATTTTTCAACGTCCCGAACGATTCCAGTGATTTGATGACGATTCTAACTTACCCGGAATGAGATACCATATTCTGTGATTTAATGCTCGGAACGATAAATTCAATATAAGTGACACTCCGTTTTTGAAAATCTCACAAAAACACTTTGATAGCAATTTCAGGCATCTTTTTGCTTCTGCTCTGTTGTACTGAAAATTAATAATGACTAATTTATTTTCTTTTATTGTATTAGAATCTTATTTACTGAAGTAATATTTTAGTATGTTCCAGATGACATAATATTTAAATAATATACGTTAAACTTTGAAATAAATTAGGTAAAATTTAAAGAGTAATAAAAATACATGTAATTAACCAGGCCCTTGGCTTAAAATGCTTGTAGCATTTTTTCACTATACAGCAACGTTAACTCACTTAATTAAAATAATAATGTAAGACCCATACAAGATATATAATAGATATAGTTATAAATCATTCATAATATCTATACATATCGACGCCGGATGTTTCAATATCAAATCGTATAAAAAGATTGTAAACTTTAAATGCCATTAAATTTCGATTTCCATTTCTGTTGGTGGCTGAGATCTTTATGTTTTCAGAGAATGACCACAGCAGAGAAGACTGCTTCTTGAAAGCTATAAACCCATATCTCACACCATACTCGTAAATGCATTCGGAGGAAATGAATCAAAAAGCTGATCGATTAATAGACAGGCAACATAATTATTACGCACGACTGCTCAAATTTCTATTTTAGGTGTTTTAATATATCTTTGTACCTATGCAGTGAGATCGATACGGTTACCTAAACCAAGTTCAAGTGCGAACCGCATACCGCTGTACGAAGAATGAAAGAGAATAATTAGGGAATTAAAACTAGTTACTATAGTAGTATCTCAATTAATTAAATCATCCGATTCTGTGACTTTATCAATGTAATGCAATGAGACAGGAAGACCACTTAACAATGACGCGATCACTCAATATTACTGTATTATTACTGTATTGTGACTTGTGTCTTTTGTTTTAGTTCAAAATAAAAATAAGTGTGATTTTACATTTATATTATTCACATGTTAGATATATTATAAACATCCTGGTGATTTGTAACGTAATGCATATGATTGAATAAACCACTTATGTGCGTTAAGTAAATTAATTTCCTTTGCTTAGTTTTCATGTTATAAAAAAATATAACAAAAGTTATAAAACGGCCTCGAGCAAAAGCATCATTCAAGCTTTAACTAATAAATTATTTAAAACACTGCACCATATAAATATTACTATTAGAGTAACATAGATATAGGAGATTGTAACAGAGGTATATCTTCGCATTATATGATAGATCATAAACACAAAGCTTCAAGGAAACCTGGCAGGATGGTTATTTCTGCAAAGGAAACTGCAGAAGTATGTCGGAAATTGAAGCCTTGACCTAGTTGGTGGCAGCCTGCGGGGTAAGGGAAACGCAGGGATTGAGTACGATATCTGCAGTTGGTATTGATACATACTTTTAAAACATAGAGGCACTCTATGTATTTCTCTTTCATCTCTTTATTGTTTATATGCAACAACGAACATCTCAAGTATGTCATGATATTATAATGGAAGGGGATTGTGATTTTATTTAAATTTATTGGTATCTAACCTGGCTTTGTTGTTCTAACCTTTTTGTATTATGATTTCTTTGTCAATGTACCATTATCAAATAACATTTAATAAAAAGTCGCAAACTTCTTTAGTCGTCATTTTGTCGCCAAATACCTAAAAAATGTTATCAAAGGATCGCCGAAAAGTCGCAAATGACCAAATGAACCATTCGACGGGTCATTCGTTCTCCATTATGGTTGACCGCGGCTCAACGATTGGAGCAGCCGCTATTACAGCTAAAAAGTATAAAATGAACTGCAATTTCCCTACGTTTTGTGCACGAGCTGTAAATCAAATTCCAGATATTTCAATCTAGACCAGGCAAGCCGTTAGCCGCTAGCGTACCTAGAGTGAGCGCACGCGTGCCCGCTGTCAGCTATCTCGAGGACTCGGTAGAACAATAAACTGACGTTCTAAACAACGAACGTATACACTTATCTTAATCTTAGTGCTGACATAATAATATTTCGCCTACAATGCCCGCCCGCACGTTTTCAATTGCCGATAGCGGTAGGATAATGCGACAGGTCGCTGCATACAGATTAAATATATGCGTTAGGTAAATATTACCATACTTTATATTGACCACAAGAGAGTTATTGATATTTTTCAAAAACGTGTGGTAAACAGCTGCTCATAAACATCTACAAGGTCGGATGCATCCCCGACGTGCTCCGGTCAGAACGGAATTGTTAATAAAAATTAGTATAATAACGCAATTGTTCCTTAAACGATATGTAAAAACAATTAATCTATGATGCAGATGAGTTTAACTGCCATTTAAATTCGTTCTGAACGGTTCATATTCTGAAGAAAGTTTGACATTTCTCTCGTCTATCAATCATACGTTTCAGTATGAACGTGGGTCTTGAAGAGTTCAATGCTCACTCGAATACATTATTGAAATATCGATGGCACTGACTCGTACCCAATCATGTTGAACGCACTCGCGGACTGCGATAAAATATATCAACTTGATTGATTTAAAAGCGAACATCTTAAATTGTATTATTTATTTGTTCTGTTGCGTTATTTTGAATCATTCGTAGAACTATTATGTATTTTCAGATATTCCTCGTAACATATTTTCCTACTGAAATTTTGCAACATAACACGTCGACTCTGCTTCGGAGGTACACTCCAACCAGATTTGAACTACGAATATCGGTTACTTTAAACGATTTTATTTAACTTGCAGTTTGTTACTTAATACGTTCGTTTATATCCGATCTTGCAAGCTGAAATAAAACTACTTACTATTATCTAATAAAGTTTAATTTTTTAAACATTGCTTTAGTTTCGGTAACAATTAATTTTATGATAAGAATATTCAAGTCTACGCTACACTCACGGTTAATAACCAGGGAACTCCTAAATGGTGAGCACAATTTCCACTTATTTGCCTGTTAACCATGTTTTTAGTTTTTAAATCTATAAATTCTATAAACTCACATTAAATTATTTCAATATATTTAATAGATCTTTATATATACAACATTTTATTAAAACAATAAGCGAAATATTACACTATTTCATTATTATCCTAACAAGGTACTTGATAATTATTACATAAAAAAATATGTTAGACGAACATGAAAAACTGTAAAACCACCTACGTATTTGATAGTCTCATACATTTCAATCTACAGATGTTCTATTAATAGTCAGTTTTCGGATTATTTCCCGTTCCTAAAGAAAAGTGGCGTAAAGGTTAAATTCCTTTGACGATCAAAGAGACGAGGGAATAAATTATTTGCGACGCAATTAAAATTAAATGACGCTTTAATCGAAAAGGAATGTTCTCGAATCTTTCTCATTATTCCAGTTCCTTTTACGTCATATATATGTCTAAATTTAGTAATAATTTTACTACCTAAGTTTACGTCAAGCATCACAACTAATCACTCATCACACCGCTCTGCACTGCGGTAGAAACTGTCGCTCCCACCTCGATATTTACAGCCATGAAAAGATATTCGATACTTACGTCCTTAAGGCGTCGATTAAATTGTCTGTTATGGACGTGAATGCCTTTGATTAAACTTCACATGTGACTTAATCATAAACGTTGGAATAATTTACAATAGTCCACCTTACTCAGATTGGAATACTATTCAAATTTGTATGAAATCATCGCAGTACTTGCGTTGTTTGCTGTAAAGAGAATTGCTTAAAGCGCCCTTGTGTTTCGGCAACAAAGTTAGTAAGGCCAAGGACATTTACAAAGGAATAGCGATAGATCTGTCACTGAACTCGAATAGGGTAAATCTATTAGTGGTTAGTTTAATTCATATATTGAAGGATTTTCAATTGTTCATTCAACATTTAATATAACATGGCTATAATAGGGTTACCAATGTTCGGTAGCTGATGTGAATTAAATCACCAAAAAAAGAAAATTTTGCGTGTAGGTGCTAAAACAGATCAAACTATTAGTAGGTGGCGTTAACGTTTCCTGGTCTGACGACGGCCCATCGACATGGAGGCTTGCTTACATTAGCCTTATAAACCGATCCACTAACTCGACTCCAGTTAACCATGGACGAGTAATAAATCTAAGGAACGTGGCCTCTTTACCGCTCCGACTTCACGCCCTAGATAACTGAAATTCGTTAGCCGCCGCGGACATAATAATTAAATAGTTTTATAGTTGTATCTTTTATTGTTAAAATGTAACCCAGTTACGATGAAAAACGGTGGACTGCGCGCTCGTATATTAGGTTACATGTGTTACGAGATGTTAGATCGAATCTGAGGCGTCTCGTTAACGATACCGAGAAGTGTGGTAGGCGTGAAGTGGGTTAGACGACTTGGGCGTTTCTCGTGCAACGTTCGTCGGCCTGCCGTACTATCGGGACATCGGCTCAGGCCCACACGCGACCCATTTTGTTACATCACAGTCCTATGGGGGCTGCAATTGGCGTATTATACGGACGGCTGCAGTCCACAGCGCGTAACACTAACCGCACCTGGGGTAATTTGAGTCGGATCGACTTTGCGTAAACCGCACTGTTAGACCCATTCTCATATGACACGTTCGGGATTAGACTTATTTAACTACCACCGTATATACGAACATACTTGACGTGTGTCTAAAATACATGGTTTTAATCTACTTTGACTATACTAGGGCACAAACTTAGTTAATGTTTAGGTGAATTGGGTAAGAAATATTTAAATCTTTTGTGTTAGGTTTTCTCACCTATATGAGAAGGTTTAAATTAGAAATGAACATGTCGTGATCCGTTAATATTGACTCCTATAATTATAAATGGACAATAATAAGTCCCGCTATTAACTTTAAATTTTCTTACTTAATAGACTTACAGTACTATTTTAAACTCGTTCATGTTACAGAATGATATTATTTGTTCGATAATCAAGTCTTGATATTTCCGCAAAATAAAAGTACCAACATATTTAAAAATTGGAACGTTAAACGCTCTGAATGTTACAGTCAAAAGTTGAAGAGCTTTATTAATGAAAGCGACTTCACTGACTTGAAGAGTTTTATTAATGAACGCGACTTTACTAGGTCAACTGGTGCTGGCTCTACATTTTTCTCATCGTGCAACTTTAAATTAGGCCTCGCAAATTGAAACTGTATCTAGACAGTTTCATTAGCGAGCCGACTGAGGATTGATAGTTAGTGGTTTTCTTGTTCCTATGAAACCAATTACACACTTGTGACTAAACAACTAAACATGATCCATTCGTTCAGACATTAGAAAAAGTGTGGGAAGAAATAACCGAGACTCTCGAGTTTTCGATCTTAGATCATTGATACTTATGTATTTAATAAAATAAACGCTTAGACGCATTATACACTTTGGCTATTGAAGGTTCTTTATTTTTTCGAATTAACTTGTTCGCCATATCGGCCTTTACAGCTTCACGAGGACAGAAGGGTGTTCACGTGATTACACTAGGTTCCTTGTGTCGCAATTTGAATACAGCAAAGTGTTGAGAACAAAATTATGTATCTCGTAAATATCTGAGTCTGGAATTGAATTCCAAGCACTGCAATCTAGGCTAAAGGATAGCTTACTTTTAATAATAAGTTGTATCATAAGCAGTATTTGCTGCCTTGGTAAGCTCATACCGACTCGTTAAATAGAATCAGATAACTAAATATAACCTGCGAGAAAAGTTTACAATATTATTTTTAGTAAAAACGAAATACTTCTCCAATGTTATCGGTCGGCAACTTAAATATTATTTTAACTCATAAATGCATCATTTATGCAGATATTTATTATCTCTGCACAAACATCGAAGAACCATGCGTTAATATGCTCTGAAAAAATATCTAAACCACATACACGATTTATTTGTACAAACAGTTTATAGCAAAAGCAAAAAAAATCTTTGAACGCGTCTAACGAATTGGTGTCAGCGACATCTTTATTGACGAAAGCGTATGTTTCGAGAGCGCAATCACTTTGATATCGAATTTATTAAAATCTAATAACAAATATGAATCATTGAGCCGTGAACTCGTGTCTGGTGTAGTGTTGCTTTTTTATATCATAACGCTTTTACACGCTGATACAACGGTGAACTCTATTATCAATACTGAAGTTTTCCGATTGAACTTTTGAACAACATTTCCGCTACAGTCACTCAGTAATACGGTTAGATGATGTAAGGTTGTAATTTTTCACAGGAATTTATAGAACATTTTTATAAAAGAATGAAAAATATTTTTTTCTCTCGACTTCTCCCCTTTTTTTTACTGGCAATCCTTAGAATATAAAAACATCCATTCAGGAAATTGTAGTTTGGTGTCGGGTCTATAATAACATATAGGATTCATTTTTTATTTACATCTAGTGTCACATCAGTGTTCTTACTGGCCAGTTCTAAAAAAATTCAGCATGTATTGTGTAAAAAATATTATTATGATTGAATATAATTATACTAATTTTAATGTTTCTTGTTACAGGTATGCACTATTAAAATACTTGCATTTTTGCTACTGTGTACATGAAGGTATGTAGATCTAGATATATGATTTATGATGTTTGGATTTGAGGACTTGTTCACGTTCACAGATAATTATTTTTTTTTAAACGATTCATAATAATACCAACAACTCGCCCTCTTTTTTGGGTAAAAAGCCTCATTTGCTTATAATTGTTTTATTATATTCCATACATGAACATTTCTGGTAAATCTCAGCTACCTAATAGGAGTATCAAATTAAAATCCACGTGGAATATTTATGAATGATATCGCGTTCAAAATAACAGAGGCATTCTGTAAGACCGACCGGTTTTGCGTAAAAGTACGTAGTGACCAACACATATTTTTTACGTAAAAAAATATTCATCGTAATAATAGTCTTATGTTAGACACTTATTACTACCGCACTTATTGGATTTGAACTTTTTCTTAGAATCGGAAATCAAAGTCGTGACATTCAAATGCGGATAACACTGGCGAGACTAACAAACACACATAGGATTTTTGCGAAATCTCAGATGTGCAGTAGCTTCTCAATTTCTTCCTTTTGATGCAACAATGATACTAAATACACGTAATTTACGAAACTTTGAGTAACAGTGGAAGCCTGCCTAGTAACTGTAAGTTATTGTAAAAGAAACGATATTAACGGTTTTTGTGCGGAATTCCGCATACACAATTGTGTT
>DWPA01004434.1:0-12827 GCA_018251375.1 Calpodes ethlius | reverse complement strand
AAGCTCTTTATAAGTCAGTGCGCACAACATCATATACTAAATCGCCACTTACCATCAGGTTAGTAGTCAAGAACGGACTTATTGTATTTAAAAAAAAAAAGCAGTAAAATATAATTATTGTATAACCTATGACAATATGAGCACATAAATATGATACTTAACATCATGCTAAAACAATTAAAATGGGCTGTTCCCGAATTATGGAGATAATCCTTTTACGAAATAACTTTCAAATTCCACTCTAAAACCGTACCAATAGATAAGTTCTCAGTTCAGTTGATTACCCACCGGTATCATGAATAATTATGATAACTCGGGATGTAATGAAGTAAACTCGACTGCTGACCCGTGTTGCTAACCCTTAGTGAATAACTTTGAATAACCCAGGTATATAAGACATATGAATGTTTATTCACAGGTAGCCGAATCTGGTTACACGTGTTTTATTTATAAAAAAGTAATGTACGGTCCTTGAATGTCACATTAGATGAAGTTAGCTAACTTCCGTTTTCAGTAACTAGCATTGAGATATATTGATAGCATTCGAGTGTGCGACATAGTGTCAAAAGTTTTTCCGAGACTTAAATAAATCCCACCGCCAATGGCCACTCGCGAAACTACGTAGAGCAGACGGCCAATGAAGGTGAATAACTAGAATACTAGTTTAAATTAACGTTGTTGGTTTAAGTTATTGCGGTGTAGGCTGAATGCCGGTCTTTTCATTAGTTGTAGCTGCAATTTCTGTAGCTAAGAATTCTATTCGTAATTCCATTGTAGAAAAATGTTGCAAATATAAATTATATCTTTTTTCACGAGAATATCACACGCTACGCTTACTGCGTGATATTTAGCTTTAACACAACTTACTTCAGATATTTGATTAAATTAATCTTATACCAAAGCCTTTCTTTCGCTTCAGTTTACCAGACCTAGACAAGCAATGACCTCAGCCCTCATATGCACTATATACTTCGCATAGATTAGCTTGCTAGTTACATGTCTTTCTATTTATGAAATAATACATGAAATACAGAATTTTTACCACCATCGGCAATATTTCTGAGGGCGCAATAGAAATACCTTATTCCTCAAGGTGATGTAGTTGACGAAAAGATTCAATAAGACTTTTTGTCCAGTTCAACCGAATTTATACGACATACTCCGGAATGAAATTATCAATACTGTTTTGGTTTATTGATTTTGTTTTGAAATACAGTAGGACTAATAATAAAGCACATCGATCTCGATAGGAGAACTCTTTTGATACAATTGAAGAACCTTATATCACATTTATTTTATATACACTTATAGCCTTGCTCAAGTATTATTACTAACTATTTGAAAACGTATAATAGGTAAGTGTAAGAACCTTCATTGAATATAGCCGTAATAGGGGGCGGGATATTACTGCTAATACTATCGCCGGATCCTAGCACTCTCGCCGATAGTAAAACGAAAGTAACGTCGTATAGCTATGTGGTTCACAGATAATCTTTTATTGAATCGTTATCTAAGAACATCATCTATAGTGATGACGTAGCGTGATTACCGTGTCAGCAAACCTTTTTAATATTTTACAGAAATATATCTGCAGTACGTCAGCTATTTAGTAGCTAATGCAGCTGTGGGTGAGCGCGAACTAGAGGGCAATTCCATTTGAAGTCACAGACGTGTTAATTCTCCCCAAGTCTGATGAAATGTCTCATCTGTATTTGTCGCTGGCTGAGAATTTATTTTGCAATTTACTTAAATATGTAATCCACATTCGTCTTTGTGAAATATTATCTGCAATCACAATAGTAAAAGAAGAATAAGTTCGGTTCACTTTAATTAAATTAAGGCATTTAGTTTTTTACATATCACAAATTATAAAAATGGTCCAAGAAACAGTAAGAAAATATGTGAAGTATTGTTTTTGATTATCGTGGAAAAATTGGGTCCTAAACGAAGAAATAGAGGTAATGGAAACTCGTTTGAGTATCTAAATCAACGAACTATCAAACACAGTGAGTAACTGGGTTAATTAAAGAATTTAGTTTCATACAAGAGTCCTGTAAAACGTACAATTTGGTGTCAAAATGTCCAATCTATACACATTGTAATGTATTGCCAGAGTTGCCATGTGATATAGGAAATCGAAGACGTGTGAGGGTTCATTCCGAAAGGTTAGATTAGAACCACGATGACCGGAGGTGCCGAGAGAAACCTCAAGGCAATGAGACACTATAGGAGCAGAGTTTAGATAACTCTTTATTGTATTTCAATATTGTGATGAATACAGTAACTTATATGCTAAAAATAGATGTGAGTGTTAAAATCTAATCTTATTTTACCATACTAATATCTCAATAACATAACTAGCCCACTGTACAACACGAGCAATATAAAATGGAAACCTCAGTCCTTTCACAAATCTATGAACAATCGACTCCAGAAAAATCCTCATGCAACCAAACAATGCAATCTCACCTGATAGTGACCTTTGAATTCAAAATCCATTGTTCGCTCGCGTTCCGAATACAAAACAGCATTCTCCAAAAACTCCCGTACGCATTCATAACACGGCCCGAGCGAACGCCGGCGGCGGCTGCATTTCTACTACGGGAAGCGAAAAAATGCGTCCCCGTTTCCGAAAGTGTAGGTCAATTATCCGAGAATGACGAAAAGCTGTCACTCGTGAAACTTTTAAACAAAACAGCAGCAGAACTCGCAACAATGGGTCTTCGTTCTTGCTAAGAGCAAGATTTTACAAGAATTTGGGGTCAAGTCGCCGCTGGCCGTTAGCTCCTTAACTTTAGGCCTTTGTAAGCGAAACAAAAGCATTTTAGTCCTGAGTAGTGGCAGCTTGTGAAAGGGTAAGTCGGGGCTTAAGATAATTTAAAATTTCAAGAAGTGTTGTGCAGCTGACTAAGGGTAAAATCGGAAAGTAGCTCTTTTAGGGCTTGGAGAAAATAACATTTTCGTTCGCTAATCATATTTAAAAATGTACCGAACACTTACATCTATGTGATGCGATCAGCGGTGAATTACATGTTTGAAACGAATAATAAGAATATATTAATCCCCTATTTTTTTTATTTGAAACTTTTTTTATGTAAATGACAAATGAGCTGGCTATGGGATGTACTTCATGTAACAAGTAACGCTTATCATAAAATTGCATTGACGTCCTAACAAAGGCAAAGTGTAAAATTTTAAGTTCTTAGTGCAAGAGGAAGTAAATAGTTCTAATTCAGTTTGCAAGCTTTGACCTAAACAAACACTGAAAGTTAAAGAATAGCTTGTAATTAAGGTAGAATTAAGATCCGACTTCTATAGCTTTTTATATCTCGGAACAAATGTTTTTTCTTACCTACTATTTGACTTACCTAACGGTAAAGTGAGAGGTTGTCTTCTCGGAGAAAGCGCCGGTAATTTGAACCAAATAATTGTCTTTCAACGATTTCATAAATGGACACTAAATGGACCACTACTTACAAAATGGTGATTCGTTGAAATAAGCAAATATTTCTGTTAAAATCCGTTAATGGTTTAACTATATACATTTTCGATACCTTACACTAAAGTGTTAATTGGCCGCGTGTGGGTTCTGTTTGATACAGATTTATAATGTGTAAATACAGTTTAATAATGGAAAAATTTATAACAGCCTAATATATCATTTTTTTTAATTACATTGACTTTAATTCAGACTGAGATGTTGTTGCAAGCAAGTTGACGCTGTTTTATAGTTCGGCGATTCTATTGTTTAGTTGTCCTATTATTTTGTTACAATAGACGAATAACAAACGAACGTTGAAAAATTATTGTTATGTAAAAAGACAAAGAAGGTATTTTTTAAAGTTTTTATTTAACTTGCAATGTTGGTTAGTTTGTTAATTCGTAAGTATGTTTTTTGGCTTAAATCTTGTTAACTGATTTTACTGTTTCTTATCCTATGAAGTAGAAAATAAAATATACTCGTATATCTTTAGTGCTGATGACAATACATCTTTATTACAAATACGACCTAATAGTTATCTCGTGATTGACTTCAAACGAGACAAGCCCTCAGAGGTAAATTGCACGACCAACTTTCTTGCATTATAAAATTGTGTTTTTAATTTTACAAACTATTAAATATTTAGCTATTCTTATAGAACGTTTTGAAGTAGTTTACAAGACAGATTATGATAATATATCAAGACGAACGAGCGACGAAGGCTTTCAACGGGGTTCCATTTTGCGGAACCTCAAAAAGAACCACGGGATTATCACACTTCCATCAACTCCACAGTTCGTTAAGGTAAGCAAATAACTCCGTGAACAGAATCCCATTAGCGTTTTTCTTTATAAATGCACAAGCTGCTGAATGAATTACTCTTTTATGCCCTCGCTCGCTTTTCCGATATTACGTATTACTTATTTACATTCTACTTCGCTTCGTGTGAATAAAGAGTTAGTTTTATGAAAAGCTTGTTCCTTGTTTAAGGAACGATCATCATGACACGATACTGTTCCGAACAGAGCATGTGTGAAAAACTGGTCTATGAAGAATTTCCTTTTTATTAAGCTCCGTTAAAGGGAGATGTGTAATAAATTTGATGTGTCAGTGTGTGTGTGTGTGTATAAATGAATGGACTGATTTTGAGGCGTTTTTTATTTTCATGGTGACGTGATTTAATGATTTTTAGCTATATTTAACATATTTTTGCTTACGTATTATAAGTTGATAATATTTATTTATTCGTGGGATACAACTATTGTCAATATAATTACTCGCTCCACACTAAGATTCCCTGGTGTAGATATCATGGGCAACAAACAACCACGCACACGAAGAACAGAACTTGTCCTTGTTTGTATTTATTGTTCAAATTTCTACCTCGCTGAGTACCGAACCTACAGCTTTATAAATAGCTGTCTGGTATGATTACCTCTGTCACCCATAATAAGATAATCAGCCCCACATTTTAAATATAAATTAGTCGATCAATTTAGGCACTTATTTAGGAATTGAAGTTGGATATGTATAAAGTTGACCCCACTGTTCGAATTACGTCATAATACACGAAACAGTCATATTGACATCAACTACCAACTCGAATCATACTCATGCCTGATTGTAAAAAGCCAAACACGGCCACTGAACCATTGTTCATTAATAAAACATTTTCATGTTTTGCTTTGTTCCAATTAAATTGTAAATAACCTTTCGAGTATATTTTATGCGAGTTTTTCACATAGACATTGTTTAAAAATTAGTATTGGACGTACGAATTTTAACATTTATATGGTTATTATTGAATATAGATAGACTTATTCACGTTGTTTGGGGTTAGGTCGATTAACATAATTATCCAGATCAGTGTGATTAACCATTCATCGGCTATCGAGCTCAATGATTATGTACGCTTCATGACTTTCCAATAACAAAAAGAAACTGTAATCTATATTGAATTACGAACAGACTGAAAGTTTTTTTAAATTAGTGAGATTATTCAAAATCCTATTATCCCAAAGCGGTGGACTTTAAATGTATCTACACAACATTCTGATATTCATATACGTATATACGTACGTGTAGTAAACTTCAGAATCCATCCATTACGTCGCAACATAAAACCCGTAACGAATTAAGACGAACTGAAAACGCAATGTATAATTGATCAAATTTAGTTACACTTCACTTTGACTTTGAACTGAAGGCTGGTACATAATACAGGGCCAAACCGGCGGTCCAGAACTTACTTGAGTATTATTTATTCACACCGCGCCAGAGCCGGCCTCTCTCGCCAATAAATCGCTACGTCCTAGCATTTTAATCTCATATTTTTATTAAAACCGTGCACCGTGTCCCATTCGGTTGTGACATATATTAATGGTCCGGGTTTAGTTTTAATTAGCGGATTGTATATCACACTTTGGTTAGGGATAAATGCTAACAAGACAAAATATTCTACCGCTTGCATCGACGAATAATCGAGTCGGTTGTAAATTTACGATAAAGTTCAGTAATGAGGAAACGATTGGGTACTCACTTTTTTCCCCTCTCTTCCCTTTTGCATTTAAACGTTCAGACAAACTGATGAATGCATGTGTTTGCTAAAAGTACATCGTTAGGCGGGAAGTTAAATCAATGCGTCATGATTATTCTAATGACAGTGCTTCAAAGAATGGGCTATTTTAGTTTACGAGCATAGATTTGAATTATCAGTATGTAATTTCGGGTATTTTGTATTTACATATTGTTTTCCAATAAAAAAAACTCAGGTTGTTTAGTGCGAAAGTAGCAAAATAGATTAAATTATTGTTAAACAGCCGTATCGTTTAATTATATCAGATTTGTGCAAATATTATTAGCAATATCAATACGGATTTACCACTGGCCTTTCCTTAATAACGAGACCTTTACAACGAGAGAATTTCTGTTCTACAGTTGGCCGTTGAGAGCAAAGCCTTCAAATAGAATTAACGACTATATGACGTCAAAGAGGGACAGCTTTATGTGTCCATCGAAACACGGGCATGCTAATGAATTTAATTTAGCCACTAACGGGCTCCCGTTTCACAGCAACAGGACCGGGCGGCGGTGACGTTGTGACGCTGCTTTGGCCATCAGATACGATAACCACAGGCACGTGCAGCCACACACGTTTAAGTATTGATATACATAACGTCTAAACAACGGGAAACCACTTTTTACCACTCTTTGGGTTATTTTTTTATTTTATTAACAGCTGAAGTATTATTAAAATAATTCAAATTGGATATCATCGTATAGGTATCATTGCACGTCGCGCTTTTTACGTCGATCTTTGAATTGTACTAATTATAAAACAGTTCAGAAAACTGTTCTCGAAGGTGTGTGAAGTCTACCAATCCACACTTCCCTCATCCAATCTTCACGCAGTGTGAGGAGACCCCAGCCCAGCAGCAGAACAGTTATGGGTTGTGTTGATGAATAAGAAAACTTATTAAAAATGAAATACATTTACAATATCCGACTAATAAAATGTATGTATTTTTTAATTATTATCAATAATAACATCTCCAACACATACCGTGTTGAGGTTTCCTAAAGATTTTATTTTAATTCTATATATAGGTACTGAAGTTCTGATTCTATCATAAGTAATATCCGTTCGAAATAATTGTGTTTCTACGTTAATGATATTGCTAAGTGTCTTTTTGTACCTAAGTGCAAGGGTTTTTATGTACACACGGCTCAGGAGTTTGGAAGACACACTCACAAACTTAATGTGTGCGAAATGCCAATGAGTTACATGACGTTTAAGTTTACACTATTTAGAAAACTAGCTGTTTTTTCCAATTCATTCGAAATTTGCAGTTTCTACAAACGATTTTCAAACAGATTCTTCATTTTATTGAAATGGTGAAATCTATAATCATTTCGCAAAGGTACAGAGCTGAAGAGTCTACGTTTTACGTTAAATCGGGCGGTCCGTCCATCGCGCGATTGGAGGAGAGTAATCAAAAGAAAATCTCTTCGTTTAAAGTCATTTTCGAACTCGTTACCACCTTCGAGAGATCAGAGAAGTTTGTCGTAATGGCAATGCTTCCGTCTCTTTTACGAAGTCGCTCATGCAGCTTAGGTCTGCGGTCGTTTTAATGATGGTTTTTACCTGTGAAGGTTTTTGTGACCATAGTGCACACTTGCACCTTGTCCGTCTATTTGCCTTGGTTTTATCAAAACAGAGCAATGTAGTGACTAAATTTACAAAGATGTGCTTCTTATATTTCCAAATATTTGAAAGTTATGATCTGTTATGAGATAACATTTATTATTATCATTAATAACCTTTATAGAACCACATTTCATACTAGTATTTCGTGTCGCATGTGGCAAGAATAATACAAACTACATGTACGTATGTATTTACTACATGTACGAGTATGTTCTGGTAAAACATCGAATCCATGACCACATACTTCGTAAGATTAGTCACTAACAACTACGTACTCCATTATGAAATTGTTTATTGTCTACTAGTTATAACTACTACCAACGAGGCACTTAAAACTAGTTTAATTAGTTCACAGCCGAAGTAATAATAACGATATTCGAATAATAATATCGCCGAGGTAACTTTACGTATATAGTTATTGGCATTACCGCGTTCACGGCTATTCATTAAGGTGTAATGTTTCAACAACCCGCACTTATACGAAATTGAATCGAGGGCGGCGTAGAAATGAAATTTACGTTGATTTTATTTTGGGTTATAATTGTTAATATACTAAGGGTTTTCATGTTTATTTCTTTTATATAACCATACACGGTCAGCTTGTTTTACTTCGGAATAAAAGAACAGAAGCCGAGAGGTTTAATTGTTAATTTGCTGCACGTAAGTTTGCATCTGCAAGCGATGATTTTTAACATTATATACATGCTTAACATTAAGTACCTACTTCATCGATTTCGAGGAGGAAATATTGTAAATAAAACTACATCCTTCAACGTTCACAATTTTCTTGAGGGTGTATCAATACGCCAGTTTACACATGACCAACATTTTGGACGACTTTGTAATATCACGAGACTTAGGTGAACAGCACAATAATGATATGTCGTCATTGCAATGGTGAAAGAAGTATACACATACTACTAAGTGACTCGTTGGCATTCTAATCCCATTTGGGATTAATTTCACTGCAATCTAAGCTCAAAGCTGAGCGAAGGCTAGGGTCAAAGCTAAACGAATTTATCATTCAATTAATTAATGTTATTCGTGGCAAATAACGATCAACATGTAATACTGTGCGTATACACACTTACCAGCTCAGGAAGCTATCATTTGAATCGCGTCAAGCCTCATTATTGATGCCATAGACTAGACTACCAAAATACAAACCCGAAGGTTGTTGGTGAAGGGATTAACAGGTGGTCTAAATGCTAGAAGCTCTCATATGGCAGATAAAATGCGTTTAAAACTACCACTAATGATCGTCTCTGTTTTAACCCAGCGCTTTAATTTTGCTACGAAAGCTAATAAACAATACTCTAGCCACCGATTATTAACTCAAAATTGTGCAGAATTTTCATCAGCGTTGATACTGTTTAGGCCTTTAATATCCCTAACATTTAATCTGAGGTTTAATTTAAGCCCTACCTAATTCACTAGATTTTGCGACAGCGAACAGGCGCGTCTCATGTTCATTTATTTTTACTACACTATTATTAGTTAGAGGCTTATGCCCTTTGCGTAGGATGAAAGTGGGTGTAACTTATGCGTGGTACTTCACGAAGACCATCGATCACTTGTATTGTGTTTTATCCAAAGTCATATTAATATAGAGATTTTGCAGTACATTCAGTTATTAATTCAGAACATTAAAAATAGAATTGTATTGTTGTGGATATTAACTACTTATCCTGATAAATATTTAGCTTATTTTTTTTACAATTTAAGTGTAAATAAGTTAATGACGTAATTAAATAAGTTAGTTTCAATCATTGTGCAAAAACTAATTAATTTCAAAGTAATTTAACACATGATTTTAATAAATTTTATATTTATTGTCGCCCGAAAAATTCATATAAAAATTGAATGTATTAATTTTTTTTCATTTAAAAACATCGCTTTCCGCTTATCTAAAATCAACGTTGCTTCGAACCAGGGCCCTATTAAGTTCAATATATGCAAATGCACGCTTTTCACAGTTCAACTTCTTTCGTTTCTGCCCAGTCATGCCAAAAAAGCTCACTGGGAATAATGAAATCTCCGAAGCTTATTCGAGGACCCCGACTTAAGTTAAGCACAATTTAAGTACAATTTGAATACAATCCGACGGTCGAGACAAAAGAAAGTTAATTAGGACCCTGCGTTATTGACTGCGATTTACTAAAAGCGACAGATTTTAAAGTCAATAGCCGTTCAAATGACATCAAGTCACAGCAGTCTCACAAAATCTAGAATTAAAAATAATTCTCGAAAGCAGTTACATACGACTTTGTGAAAGTCATATGTAAATTTAATGGAAACGCAAATTAAATGCAGACCTGACTTAAAAGCTGAGCCTTGTATTTTGTAATGGGTAGTCTAAAGGATTATAATAATAACATCAAAACACTAAGGCATCTTAAAATGGTATTTACGTGTCCAACGTGTATCCCCATGCGAGCTCCAAAATGACGGGTCTACTCACATCTTGGACCCGAGAAACTTTAACCATAATACTTACATAGTACACGTCCTACTAACCATTTCTTGGTATATAACTTGTTACATGTTTTGAATTTAATTATAATCTTACTAATAAAACAACATTAGAAAAAGTTAAAGTAAAAATGTGAAAATTTATCACAATTTTAATTTCAATAACATTATTTTTCTTCAAAGATATTTTATATAATACATTGTAAAGGAACGACTACCCGAAATTTATCTGCTCATTTTGCAGTGGCGCCGTCTAAGACTGGAAAATAAAAATAAATTTTAATATTTAATTATATGATTAGTAAGAAATATCATTATAAAACTCGAATATGTTATTTATTTTACTTTACCCATATTAACATCGTTTTAATCTAATCGGACATCGTTCGGTAACATTTTTTTAAACACGTTTTGCCGTGAACATATGGCGTATGACCAAATATTTTTGTCAGCAATAACATCGCTACTCTTTATAACCTCCTCATGTATCTATAACGGCAATAATACCTCTTTTATTACACACGTTAAACCTTTCTTTTTTTATCTCACTTTATCTTTATCTAACTTTGTTTTTATCTCTTTTCGTAACGTCTCTCGTCGTATGACAGATAGATAAAGCGATTTCTTTTCAACGACACTTTCATATTTTTTACGGAGTTGATGCAAGTTCCTTTTTTAAAACACGGAAACGGATTTTAGTCGAACGAAAAATTGTTCTGCACAATATTTTCAGTTTTCTTTTCAGGTAAAGTTGGAAGCCTTTTAAACTTTTTACATTTTCAGGTTCTATTGAATCATTTTACTCACATTTTTAAGGTTTGTTGCATTCGACGAAATAACGGAAATTCCTTAGACAGGTGCGTCATGAAACATATCGAATGAAAGGTCCTATTATAAAGAACATAAATATTTTTACCTTATAGCACATCACGACAACCCATAACTTGCCACTGCGGTGTTCTGGTCTCCTTTTACGATGTGAGGTGTATAGGCCAAAGTCCACAAACCTTGCCTAGGGTGTTTTGGTAGACTTCACACGCCTTTGAAAATATTAAAATATTATGAAGAGGTTTAAGGCGTGCAAGTTTCGTTATGGTGTTTTGTGTGAAGGAAGCGATAATTAATTTGTAATACACACATATCTTTTAAGATTCGAGATACTTATAGGATTTATACTCAGGACCCTTCGTTCAGGAGACCGACATTCGAACCACGAGGCTATCATATTATATTATATCTTTCTCATACAAAATATCAACTCCTATTTTACACCCTTAACTGATGAATTGATACTTGGCGATATACAAATTTATTTATTTTTATTAAAGACTTCAAGTAACAAATATTATCACCGTAAATATTTACATTGTAAGAGTTTCAATTTTCCAAAACTCAAATTCAAATTCAAGTCATTTATTGTTTATTTAAAATTTTTTCATTGTTTGCGTAAGTCATAAAAGTCGTAAATTAACTAAATTTCCTAGTTCCATCATCGGTAGTGATGACAACTTTTGATTAATCAATCATGCGAAAAAGGAATGTAATCTCTTTGTAATCAATGTATTTTAACAAAAAGTAAATTATGTATGTATTTTATTCAAAACATTTATTTTATTATCTTTCACATACGTGAGTAAAATAAGTTTAAATCGAATTATATAATACAATATTAAAACGTAAATTTTTACGAAAAATTTGGGCGAATAATTTTGTATTTTTACAACACTTCAATACGTTTAAATCAATCTATCAGCCTTTGAATGACCACTACTGGATGTAGGCATCCAGTAAATTGCGCCACACAGACCTGTCCTGAGCCTTCTGAATCCAGCAAATGCCTGCTATCTTCTTCAGGTCGCCAGTCCATCTGGTTGCGGGGCGACCTGGACCTGTCTTCCTCAACGTTTCTTAATATATAGTAAGAAAGCCATATGGTCAGCTCATTGCTTCTTCAGCCGGCTCATTCTCCTAGTTATGTCGGTAATACCTTTAAATAATTATAATAAACATACAAAAAAAATACGACATTACGATACGTCATGTAATGACGTGTGCCCGACCTGAATCACACTATGAAAGTTTTTCGATACATTAACAATTCGAACCCGGCACCTCCCCAGACCTCACACCTCGCGGAGCGGGAGCCACCCTTTGTCAAAAAATCCCCATAGGTTTTGTTTTTATGCATATGACTAAAAGCTTTGTGTTACATCACAGTGCAAAGAAAAGAAGTAACACGATCGGTTTCGATGTTGTCCTACATCGAACGTGTTTGGTGAGCAAACAATATGTCTATGGCCACAGTGAGTGTCGTGTTTCTAAGTTGTACAACGAATATTGGAGTTACATAGTGTGTTACACCGTCGATAATGAATGAAACAGATAACCAGGTTCACATCCGAGTGAATGTAGAGTTAAGATAATTTAGTTGAAACTTGGAATTTATTTATATAATTAAACTTTATTGAACAAAAGATTTCGGTATAAGTAGCGAGCTAACCGTTAGTATAAACAGATGTACACAATGCTACCTACCAATAATAGCCCCGACAAAATCAATCCAACCATTTCAGATATTAGCCAGAACTAACAGACAAATAAAAAATATATGTTGGTACCGTATGTATATTCATATGCATGTAGTAAAAAGCGGTTATTTCAATATTA
>DWPA01004433.1:0-12828 GCA_018251375.1 Calpodes ethlius | reverse complement strand
ATATAATAATAAGGTTATTAATAATTTAAATTCTTATCAATAATCTTTAATTAAAATACTTCAATTAAATTCCAATATATTTTTATCTTCAAGAACAAAGTAAATAAACTACAAAATATTAGTGGATTAGTCAGTAGGTACTTATGAGGTAAATATAGGTATTTACCTAATTAAATTTACTATGAAATAAATATCTAAAACATACGCCAAACAAACAACGCCTTAACCAACTAAACTGAAGCATCCAAAATATGCACCTGTGTGGTAATTTCATACACTATCCTTCGCCGAGAGGCACTCAAATGTGATTTTTGAGACTAGAAAGTGGTCTCATACAGGTATGTAAGTGTAAAAGAAATTAAGAAATCTCTTTTTTTTCATAAAGATAATATTGCCATCTCAGCCAAGTAGTCTTTAAATACATTCTTGAAACGGTTAGATATGACGTACGGTTATTACGATTCTAAGTGTTTTATATTCTAAACCTGAAAAAAATAGATAAAGAAAAGTTAATTTAATAAAAGTCTTATTGTACTTATACAATTTTAATTTAATGATATATTGTACATAGTGATAAGCACAGATGTAGACATTATTTGATATTAATATAGGTACCTATTTAACAAAAACATAAGCATCGCAGAACTATAGTTAATATGTTACAATTTAATAAATCAGTGTAAGTACTTTTCGGGCTACAAGTTATATCTGAACTTTTGTACTTTCCATAAGTACGTATATAATTACCAACGATATACGCAACAGTTGGTCATGCATATTTTTCATCTGAATCGAAAATAAACGTTGCTTCTACCTACTCGTTCGATTAATGTGCAAGTTAAAAATAAATGTCTATTGAGTTTAGGCTAACGAAAAGTATTGAGATTGGCGTAAGTAGGTAGGAAATGTAAATTAAATTTAGTACTTACGTACATAATCATCAAAAATAATACAATTTTTCATACATATGTATGTAGGTTAGAAAGGTACATAATCATTACAATAATTTCATCTTAGATAAAATTGAGATTTGACCTTTGTATCTTAAAAATAAATTGTTTCTTAAATATAAAAAAACCTTTCAAATCAATACATCCGTGGGAAGTCGTATCGTACCTAAATTATTTATTTAATTAAAATATAACATACTTAAAAAAATTATCCGTCCGCGGCTTAGAAACCCATAGACTATACTAGAAAGCTGTGTTTTGACATTGCTACAGGTACATATTTGACCAGTCGACAAAGTAATGCCCCCAAAAAATTTTAAAATTAATTCAAGAATTCCATTAAGAAATACTGAGTTTTAAATTGGTAATTTTTGGTAGACTCAAGTGTTACATAGCAGACATGTGAAAAAATTCTCGGTAGAGGTATAGGTATACATAGAACAGTTTAAATCTTATAAGATAAAAATAGAACTCAACGAACAAAACTCATTGCAATATTCTACTAAGTTCCTATTCAGACAACGACAAGCTGGTAACTGAAAATTTGGGTCGACACTACTTTGCCACCAGCACTGCATACCTAGCCGTTATCATGCAAAAGTTTAATTTGCGATAACTCCTCTAATATCCACTTAAAATATGTAAAGGACAAATGAGTTTTAAATTAATACCTACACAAATCACAGACGTTAGTGACGGGTAGCTTAGCTGCCGAGGACCTTTAACGTCAAATTTAGAATCAAGACCGTTCTCCGGCGAAGCAGATATTTATGTCAAATATAAACATATGTTGTTACAGTTCTTAAGACACCGCGACTGTGAGAATCCTAATTTAGATGCGTACAATACGTGTTTCCTACTTATTTGTTCTACGAAGGCTGCATACCACCGCAAGATTTTGTTTTAAACGGGACATTTACTGCTAGCTGTGAGCATTTTGTCAGCCTGCGGATGTTAAAGGCCTTTCGGTGATCTATGGGTAATTTAATTTGTTCGCTTTGTTTTCTTTATACATGGTTTTAACATTCATCTAAATATCGCAAGTGTTACAGTATAAAAATAAGATCATTTATTTTACACAATAAAAAAAAATCTAGATATGTGTACAAAATTAATCTATTTGAAACGTGTCCGAAAACACTTAAATACAAACTTCTGATTAGGTACCTATATTAATTAATTGGGAACATAATTATATTGTACAATAATTTATATTTATTATGTACTCACAATTTTAAACTCTATGATGCAGAAAATAACTTGCTAAATGCACAGCCATTTCTTCAAAGGCACGTCTTACTTAATTAGGTACGTTGGGTCACCTTCCTACCTTACAATATTACCTATTACATATAAAAATCTGTTTATTTATATTTGTATATCTTTATAAATATAAAACCTAGATTACTTTGAATTTAGTGAAATAAATGTCGATAAGTAATCATATTACAATATTATATGCGTTACCTTATTTTTTTATTTATTACACTTATTCTTTGATTAAATCACAGGCTATACAGTAGGTATTCTGTGTATTAAATCTAGTGTTAAACATATTGCAATATAACAAAAAATATATAAATATCAAGGTTTTATTAATTTTGAGATTTATTTGAAAAGTGTTTTTTTTTGTAATTAAACACTTCATTAAACATTTAAAAAACGCCGAGATTGATCCGCATATAAGTACTAATAAAAAAAGAAATTCAATCGTAGATAATACAAGATAATGATAAATTTTACCGCGTATTGGTTAATCTGTAACACGTAATGATAGTACAATGAGTAAATCAGTATTTATTGTATACCTATATATTTTAATTATTTGGTTTTACTGTTACTTATCTTTATTTTATTGCTTCTTTTTTATATACGTTACAAATATAGCAATAATTTTTGAACGACACATAAAGTATGTAGATGTTATCATTTGGAGAACTAGGTATCGTATTTTACATAATATGTTAATTAATACAATACTGTCTTGAAAAAGTTGAATTGTACCTTAAAAGGTATGTAAAATGCTATCAAATTAAGAATAACAAAGTCAGTGACCTCGAATTCAAACTTTTTACACGAAAACTATAGTGTGTAAAAAACTCAAAGATATTGCCTTTATTTATACTGCATTATTTAATGACATTTATATGCGAAAACGTTTTATATTTTACATTTTGATAAATATTTTTGTTATTTAAATTATTGATAATATCTATCCACTATACCATGGGGCATACTCCACGCTGTTACAGTGAGATAATAATTAATCATATATAAATTGAAAGATGGATTTTAAGCCAAGTGTATTAATGTCCTAAAAGATGATACAGGACATAGACTTATTTATTATTTATGGATTTTAATGCCATACGTATCTTACAATTCTCTAGTATTAATAGCGTGTTTTAGTGTTTTTATAACTTTTTTATTTACCAGTTATCTTATCGGTTTAATACAGAGACCGAGGCATCACAATATGACGATCATTCTTATTCTTAATATGATGGCATTACACCTTAGTACCTACTTTAATTTTTCATAGATCATGCTTCCAATTAGACTAGATAACAATAAGGCAATATTCATCTATAATAATATCCACAATAATATGAGGTAATATCTTATAATTGCCTGTTATAAGATTATCTAAATATAGACATTTACAGCTTTACAATGTTCATTAGGTACGAGTATATGGCCAATTTCAAATGTGTATACTTTATTATTTGGCATGGGTAATAAATAAATATTACCTATTTAAGTCTCTTAGGTATAATAATATAGATATTACATGTATATAATTACTTTCTATAAGGCACTCATAAAAACATGAAGGTACATACAATAAATATATAAGTTAAGTTTCAACCATTGTTGTTCTAGACGCTGCTGCGTCGCATTCAAACGAGTTTTATAAACTTTTTTGGACGGACCAATTGCTTTTTACTAAAATAATTTGAAGAAATCAATCAATTGTGATACATCTATGTGTTAACTTCAGTGTTCACACACGAAAATAACATGATGTGCGGCATGTAATAAAATGGAAACAAAACAAATATCACGGTCCTTCACATTAATTAAACCTTTCTGTTGAGGTCTTCCAGAGGAACCATCGATTCAGGTACCTTATCGTCCACGGAACGTGGTTCATTGCGCTGTTTTTTACCGAGACAACTACTAAAACATGTTTCTCCTTTACCGAAATTCTCTCCATCTAAAAGAGTTTGAGGCATTGCCATGTTCATTGTTTCAGGTAAGAATAGACACAAAAAACCGGATACAAGTGCCACTAGACCGAAAGTTACTGCAGGAATTTTGGGATCGAAAGAATCTAGCAGAGTAATCAAAGGTGTGAGGGCTCCAGACAACCTCGCACACATAGACCCCAAACCCATTGCAGAATTACGAACTACTGTAGGAAACAATTCAGCCGAATAGTTGTAAATGATTGCAAATGATCCGGCTATGAAAAGTTTGCCAGCTATAACGATGGCAGTAGATAAAGTTGTACCTTGAGGTAGAAAAGTTGCAATAATGCATGCACCACCGCCAATTAACATCATAGAGCTTATCAATGGCCTGCGACCCCATATGTCCAGAAAATAAACAACAGCGGCGTAACTAGGGAATTCAACTAAACCGAAAATTGCTATTATCAAATATGGATTACCTTCAAGTTTTCCTGTGCTTAAAGTTAATCCATAATACACCAAAGAATTAGCAAACCAACTCAAGCAAACGTTTAAAGTTTTATTTCTAAGATTGGGTGTTTTAAAAAGATCCATAAGACCCGCAGCAGGTGCTTCAGTCCCTTTTGAAGCTTCGGCTTTACCCCTGGATACTAGATGCGCTCTGTCTAAAACTTCGTCAGACTTATTGCACTTGAGGGCTTTTTGAACTATATCAACTGATTCTTTGACTCTACCTTGGGCCCACAACCACCGAGGTGATTCATCCATGATCCAGATGTGAGGTATAAGTAATAGAGCGTGTAAACCATAAGCGACTTGTAAAATTTGCCTATCCATAATTAGCGCTGCCCATCCAGCAACCAACATTATGCCGAAAGCAAAGGCCGCTTGAAAGGATACTCCACAAACGGTTCTTTTACTAGGACCAACAATTTCCATAGTAAGTACAAAAGCAGGAATATATGCACCGGCAGAACCGAAAATAGCGTAGAAAAACGTAACGACTAAAAATGACCAATATTCTGGTATAAAAGCTACCGCTACCCCTAACAGTAATTGAAGTACCGCGGACCAACAAAATACGGGTTTTCGGCCTAACTTGTCTGCTAATCCACCTAATACTACTGCTCCGGTAAATACGCCAAGCATGTAAGTAGATTGTGCAACAGCTCCCATCCATCGTCTATCACATACTAGGTTCCACTCAATAGCTCGAGATGACGTTCTATATCTTGAGTCGAATACCCATTTCGAGCATGTTATTGTTTTATTGAGGTTATCATACATGTGGCAGTTGTGTAAACTACCAGAGGGAGTTTTAGGTATCGACGCTAGTATTGCTGATGAATTCCATACAGCTGCAGCTTCGTCGGTGTCTGTTCCGTTAATCCAGCATCTGGAATTACAAATAGTGCAGGTCATTAAACAGCGTAATTACGAGGTATTCATTATTTTTCTTTTAGTTTCAATCAGTTTACCTCACTGGATTTAATGTACGAATGTTTATTTCAGTAGAACACAACTTAATAATACGATGTTTTGTCGATAACAACAACTAAAGTAGAGTCCGAATATTTCAAACCAATTTTTGCTCTGCTATTGCAAGCGTTGCGCAGGTATCTATATTTCGGTTAGGCAATCGTACTTACTTCCTTTCAATAATGTCAGGGGCATTATGTACCTACCTGTATTCTTTGTGAATGTAAAAATGAATGTTTCACTGAAATATTTTTTCTTAGATTAAGGTTGTGTTGTGACAGCGAGCAAACCTACGAGGACGAACTAGGCGTGTCCATTACATTGAGTACTATACGTTAGTATATGTGATCTCAATGATCCCTTCACATTAATTGGATACTTTTATAAACGTAACTATTTACGAATGAGTACTTAGTTGAAACTTGGTCGAATCCATCGATTATTGCAAGTTACTGAAGTTAGGATTAATTAAATTATTTATAACCAAGATTTAAAATAATTCTAAAAAATGAGAATACAAATATTATAATGCAAGAGTATTGATTTAGTATTAACCAGCTGTTTACAACATGTAGATATAATGAATGGATATTCAACGCTACATTTTTTCTGTGCGACGACGAAATAGGAGAGCTTCAGTTTTGGTTTATATTCGTTGTCCTATAAAATATGAGCATGGCGTAAATTTAGAAATAATAAAAATACTACACTAGCAATAAGATATATTTTCTATTTAATGCAACTTTTGTATGTAACGTATTTTATATAAATAATGCATAAATATCATCAAAGGACTTCAATTAGTACGTAATTACGGTTATGTTAAGATAATGGTTCGCTGTGAATGCAAAGGCATCCAATTAAATTTACATACTTAAACTTATTTATATTAATGGAACATATTTTTGCAGTTTTTATTGAGTAGGTTAATATCTGTACGTATAGACTTATGGCGTAGATTTAAAAAAAAAACTTCAGCTACCATTAAAAATGTTTATTTCCGTGAAGTCAAAACACATTGATATATCTTATAAATAAAATAAACAACGAAATAAGGTCAATGTTTAAAACCATATAATAGCGTTTTATCTCATGAACTATATGACATATGTGATTGAATCTGACTGGCCACGCCGCGATTCAATTTAATTGTGTACACGTTTGAGATAATCAACTTAATAAAGATTCACGTAATTTATCATTCATAAAATCATCATTTATAAAAGAATAGACAGAATTACAAATATAGACCTAAAATTGAATCACGTTTTCACTATTTCTCGTTATAATTTATTAAGAAATATTAAAAATGTTTTAACAATTAAAAATATGTAGTAGGTTGGTAAAACATGTAAAGATATCTATGTACATGTTTAGTATTGTGTGAGTAGGTTAGTTTAGGCTTTTTTCAATTATTCTGTTCTTAACAGAGCTGTTGTCACGGTAATATAATTATTGTGACAATTGAATAGTAAAACCTTCAGAAACTCCCCTCGTAAAAAATATTATAGCTATTAATTGTTTTGACTTTCTTTCATTTATCTAAGTATACTACTGTTATACAGAGAGAGATTTTTGTGAGTTTGTATTTACGCGAGAAGTATTCTCTACGTCACTATTTGAAAGGTAAAATATTGCAGATGGTTATAGGCTATGTAACATACATATTACTGTGAATGTTCGAAGTACAGTATACCTTAAATTACACTAGTGCATGTTAACATTCACAATGCTTAGTAATTTAGTATTTGCATTACGGTTTCGGTCATTCACCGGTGAAAGTTAATATACACCTCAGCGACTTGGTTCATCGGGTTATGCGAAAAATTATGATGACTACTTGTTCATGTTAACGAAGGTAAGATGACGAAGAACAAGATGGAACCTGTACGGAGTTCCCCACGGGGCTCCATTCTTTCACGAGATTCCTATTGCTATTTATATTTGTGATTCTTAACATAACTGAACCTAATAATCATATTTTACCAATCCTTGGTAATCATAACTGTATGGACATTATTTTTTTTTATCTCTTTATTCGATGCACAAAAGCCCTCCTACCCCGCAAATTGTGCCTATTTTAGATGATCGATATGATCGTAGTGTTCGATAACTAGTGTCAAAATTTCCTGAGCGTTTCCGTTTTTTGTGTAAATAGAATGATACTGAAATGTCGCCTATGGACAAAACGATTTTAGAAAACTGCCCTCGCAACGTAACTTTGTCTCATACCATAGAAGCAGATAAAGCCGGTAGTCCCTATGGTTATTGTTTAAGAATGATTTTTTAGTCACGTCGAAGGCTTTTGGGCAGTTAAAAACTTCTGACACTTCCATTGGCTTTTATTTCTTCCATACAGTACATGCTGGAGCCTGAGTTAAGCCACTCGGAGTATAGTTAAGACCATCTAGTCTACTTGGAAAAATATTTCTTTTGGAACAAAAATTGGCGTATATCAACATTCACGTAATTTGTACTTTACAATATTCATATGTGATTTATAAAGTCGACGGTAGTTTATCTCACATTCACTGGTAGGTAGGTACATGACCGAATAATATATTTCTTCACATCTTCACTTATCAAAAAATAAAAGCGAACTAAAATCAAATAGGTCAATATTACATTATAAAACACCTTTTAGTCTATGGCAGTAGTAAATTACCTAGATTAAGAGTATGAACTACCTGAATGGTATTTCACAGTATAAATATGTATTATGTAATCTCGAACAAGACTGAAATCTTACAAAAGTTTCGAAATAGGTTCTTAAATAGGTAAACATTTCAAATTCTTGTAAAAATATCTCATAAATGGTATTTATCCTGTATGATTGCATTGATTATCTAAGTATAATAAGACATTAAAACAAAATTTGTTTTTAACTAAAGCCTCATAACGATACAAGCATTCTGCTATTACTTTAAGTTATTACATATTATTTTAATTTATGGACTAGTCTAATTATTACATATACAGACTGCAAAGTCTATTCAGTCCATGACAGTCTTTTTTATATTCAAATGTGCGTCTCGTCACATAAGCTCTTAGTACATTAAAATGCTAAAAACATTACTTTAGAAGAAAACAGCATTAAACATTCGATAATTCGATAATAGTTATTGATAATTCTTAAGTCAAATAATAAAAAATTTAGTAAAAAAACAGTTTAATAAATTTTGGCACTGCTTCAAAAAAAATGACAGTTATAATAATTACAAAATAAATCACATTTTAAGTTTTTGATTATATTTGAATATATCCGTTTTAGCATATTGTAGTTTTAGGGATTGTAACTTTTTCGTAAAGTTTTTCCTTAAATTAACACCGGTATTGGAATACAGCACACCGGTATTAATATTAAAACTTTAAACATATTATTTTATTTTATTCCTTAACACGAACCTTTGAACAACTACAACAACTATGAAAAAATATTTTATATACTCAATACCTTAAAATTCTTTGCTTGTCTTATAACTAATAAAATATATAAAATATTATCCAGTCTAATGATTTCCTAAGGAATGTGACTAGACAACAATTTTATAAATCAACATTCTTTAAACTTATGTTATATAAATCATATGTATTGTAAATATTCTATAACTAAGTTACAAAATAGGTACTTTTTATCTAACCTAGGTAATGTGATGTGTTCATAATAGTCCTGACGTGGTAAGCCACGTTACTTGTTTAAAACCTTGTTGTTCTTGTTTTAAACATAAAATAAAGCTTAACTTCTATAAAAAATAAACAATAAATTCAAAAATTAACCTTAATTCCAAACTGTAAAGAACACATTTACGTAAATTAAATTCAACTGGTATTACTTTAACACTAGTAACTGCCCTCGATCCGCTTGGAAAAAAGGTACCCACATCCGATTTTTTTTTAAATGTTAAGTCGTTTCCGAGATTAACTGCAAAAAAATGCACTTACAGAGATAATTCTCAAAATTATATCATACGGGAAGCTGTTGAATCCATTTGTTCTTTATTTCAAATATTTTCCACGTACAAACGTCGATCGGTTACAGTTTTTTTTAATATAGATAAGAAAAATCACAAAATAACGCACTGGTCAATTGTGTAGGTTTGGAAAGTAGACTGTGTAAAGGTTGCTCACCTTCTCATACGCATGTACTGCATTAGTAATAACTTATGTGTACAAATGCGTAAAAACAGTGGTGCTGCACAAAATTTTATTATTTCTTTTCAGTTAAGTCAAGGGGTATCATTGTTTCTGGTAAATCTGCCGTGTCAGTGCTCATTCGTCGGCCGCTGCAGTTAGTGAAGCAAGTGTCCCCAACTCCAAACTTTTCGCCATCTTCGATTGACTGAGGCAAATTTCTTCCCACTGTCTCTGGCAATAGGAAAGTCGAGAATCCAGATAACAATGCCAAAAATCCGAAAATGATGGTTGGAATTTTTGGATTTAAAGTGTCGAGGAGACTTATTAACGGCGTTAGAGCCCCGGAGACACTTGCGCACATGCTACCCAACCCAACACCAGAACTTCGGACTACCGTCGGGAACAGTTCGGCGGAATATTTATAAATAATAGAATATGAGCCAGATATGAAAAGCTTGCCAATCATAACGACACCGGTGGCAGATGTAGAACCATGAGGCAGTAGTACAACAACTAAACATGAGATACCCCCCAATAACATCATTGCACTGATAAGAGCTCGATGACCCACGCGGTCTAAGTAATAGATGATTATTACGTAACTAGGCAGTTCAACCACACCCATTAAAAACATTATGAAATAAGGGTTTCCGTTTAGTTTTCCTGTATTCAGTGACAGTCCATAGTATACGACCGAATTTGCGAACCAGCATCCACAAATAATTATAGTTTTCTTCAACATATTTGGTGTTTTGAAGAGATCTGTCGTTCCAGCGGAACGTTCGTCATTATATTTGGCGCAAGTAGCCTTACAGTGAGAAACCAGTAATGACGTATCTACTGTTTCATTTGATTTATTTATTCTTAAAGCCTTTTCTATTATGGCTAGAGAGTCTCGAGCTCGGCCTTGAGCCCAAAGCCACCTAGGGGATTCATCCATCAGACACCATTGAGGAAGTAACACAATAGCATGTAGCGCATACACAATCTGTAACAAGAACCGGTTGTCTATGAGGAATCCCCAAGCGGCCAAGAGCATAATTCCAACAGCAAACATGACTTGAAAGGTGACGCCGCAAATGGTACGTCTAGTCGGCCCCACTAGCTCCATAGTGAGCACGAATCCGGTGATGTACGAACCAGATCCAAAAATTCCGTACAGAAAACGTACGACTATAAACATGTAATAGGACGTGGTGAATGCTACACCAACTCCGAAAAGTAGTTGAAGAACGCCAGCCCAGAGGAATACAGTCTTTCTGCCTAATGTATCACTAAGTCTTCCGAGAACAACGGAGCCGAGTACCACACCGAACATGTACGCTGTCTGTGCTGCTGCGCCCATCCATCTCTGGTCACAAACAAAGTTCCATTCGATTCCACGAGACGAGGAGAAGTATTGAGTATCGTATACCCAGGACGTGCACGAAGTTGTCGTATTATTTTTAGCGTTCATTATGCAAGACTCGAGTTTTCCATGCTCGTTTAACGGTATTGCATTCAGTACTCTACTGCTATAAAAGGGCTCTGTGTGATTCGGTGTATCAATTCCTTCAAGGGTGCATCTGAAACGTAAATTATAAAAATTAAAATACTTTTTTATTCACATAAAGTAAACGTGTGCAATACAAGCGTGCAATGTGCAGCTGTGCTTACATAGGATTTATATAATGTTTTTGTAATTATTTTATTGTAATGTTTTGTTTTGAAATAATATTGACATTAATGAATAAAGAAATAATTGTAGTGTATTTATTATATATTTTTTGTGACTGTGGAAACATAACACACCATAACCATTTTGTAACATGCAATAATAAGACCAATACATGCACTGAGCGTACAAATTCATACAATACATTATCAAGGATAAGTGTATAAAGTAATATACAAGCACGATTTACTTCCAAACAAAACCTTTTCCCTAGTTTTATCTATTTATACATTGCTTAGAAGAAAAATTACTTACGTTTAATAAAATAACAGCACTAAACATCACTTGTAGTAACGATCACCAAAGCCGAGTCACGTATTGCCCCAACCCAACCAAACTGGTAAGCCAAAATGTACACTATAAAGTAAAATCATAAAGCAATATCATTATGTTACGAATATTAACCAACCCTTCGCCAAGTCCTACGTAATCATTGATAGAAGTGTGTAGAAGTAAATTACTTTATGAACGACCTTAACACTTCTATCATTGATCAAGTATTGCATTCAATACCTGTATATTTGGAAATTCGTTTAAAATCATTACGTTACAGTTTAAAATAAAAGCAATAATAGTTCGGTAATAGCGAGTATTATTTAACGAATTTAAGACGATTTTAGTTTGAAGTTATAAAAATTAAAAATATACGACATGATTGATTGATTTGCAATATCTAATTTGTTGGTATAATTTTTGATTTTATTATGTATTAATTATGTAATTTTTGACTTCGTACTTTTTACTACATTTGACTTAATATCATTTATAGCCCCCATATCAACATGATATTGAAAAACGTAAACATGATATTGTTTTGTAAATATTTTCTCGCTGGTATCATGACGAAATGTGCCCGTACATTTCAGTTTTCAATAAGTATTCACGATAAGCGTATTTATTATTGATAATCGTGAGTAAGAATTATAATACTTACAGAGAATAGTTCTTATGCTAATAAGAGTTGTAGATATACAATATTATGACATATGTGGACATTATTTAGAATTGTAACTAACTACTATGTATATTTATAAGTTAGTGATGCATCTGATACGTACTAACGAATATTCGTAACAATTATAAAAGTAGATAATACTTCTGATGTTCGAAGTTTTTCGAATTCCCGTTTTTGAATTTCTTAATTACCTCATATTAGTTTGATTCTTTTATGATAATAATTAATGTTTCTAACTTTATTTTCGGCAGATTCTAAAAATAATTTACAGAAATTACTAAGTCAACATATCATATTCGTAATTAAATATCTACAATTTCCTTATAATAATTATTAAAATGACAAAATAATTACCTACAATTTGGTTTTGATATCAATATTTTTCTACCTTTAATTAATATC
>DWPA01004432.1:0-12830 GCA_018251375.1 Calpodes ethlius | reverse complement strand
AGATTGATTGGGACTGAACCAAATGATTTGAATGTACTGAGAATTGGTACATAAGATTATGATAACTGTTTAATTGAACGTAGTTATGCAAAATAGATCCAACCACAAAAACTAGCTTTTGAGAATATTAAACTTTTAGTAAAATTGTTATATTAAAATAACGAAACTATAGCTTATTTTTAAATTTCATTTAAATATTTCATTAGGAAAATGTAGCATGCAGCTTGAATATTTTTTTGCATATACCAAAGTTGATGTGGAGTTGTCATTTGTGGTATGACTAAAAAAAAGGTTTTTGTGGATTGGATCCATTTTGCATAACTACGTCCAATTGATGATATATTTATGTAGGACTGGAATAAATAAAAATGGATAGGGATTCATGTTTATTGAAACAATGAATTTATTCCAAATTCTCGACGCCGGCAGGTGGGCAGCAGTATCGCTTTCTCGCCAACAGGAACTTCCTCTCCGCCGATTCCTTCGTATTGTACGGATGCATCAGCTGCATATCCTCGACACGTCCGAATAGGTACGAAAAGTATATTTCCCTGAATTTCTTATCAGGGCACTCGGCTTGGTACATGGTCGGCCACATCATATTGTTGACCTTCGCGTGCGATCGATACAGCTCCAATTTGTATTGCTTAGTGAACTTCCTGAATTTGTCGTTGAGGTCTTGCTTGTGTACCCAAGTCGTGTGGCCCGCGTAAGTCGAGTCGTGTGGAGGAGAGACGTGACCGAATCCTCTACTTGCGAGCGTTAAAAACGTTTGCCAGTATATCGAACTTTTACGTAACATTTCTGCTTTTTGGTGACGCGTGTAAGGACCGTAGATTCGATTCCGCATCCATTCCTTCAGCTCTGGTGTCAAGTGGATGTCCGGCAACCTCGCGGCGACATTGATGCGTCTCATCAGCCTCAAAGCGCATTTGAGATAGTCCTCCGGCTGTGGATTTTGACCTAAGCAAGTTGTGGATGACCTTTTCGTTTTCTTTTTCTTTTTATCTTTCTTCTCCACCGCCGTCCCGTCGTCGACGTGAAGTGCACTATCTGTATCCCAAATCCTCTTAAACTCCTTTTCAACGTGCAACTGTTTCGGATCCAAGTTGTAAATGGTTTGATAGTTAAATTGATACGGTTTATTTTTGGTCGGTTTCTCGAAGAACGGCAATTCGTCCGGTAAAAATGCTCCCTCGTTGCCGTAATCGTAGTAGTGACCGCAGTAGCATTTGGTTCTCTTCACGTACTCGAACACAGAATCGTGCCATGTCTTAATGCAATCGCAGGGGTCAGGTTTCGGAGGTGGCGGTCGTCCGCGGAAACCACAGTGTATGTTGATGTACTCACCCTTCATGTACTTATAACCGCCGTGTATAAGGTCTCCGAGCGGCGGCAGTATCGAAACATTGCCCAGTACGAAAACAGTTTTTCCGTGAATACGATACACTCCGGTGATCATGTATTGCGCATTCCACATCCCTGTATTCGGAGCCGTCAGTTTTCTTCTGCGGCTAGTTTTTTTTGTTTTCGACATGCTAATGCCGTACGTCTTTTTAACTTCGGTGACGCACATTTTTGAACCTCTTACTTTGTGACGTTGCAAAGAGCGCGTGGTCGTCTTCACTGTAAGAGCAGTGACCGAGGAATGAGGTTCAATGTGGATGACTCCAGCTAATTTGTCGCAATAGCCTCGAGCTAGTCTCTTTTTTGGCGGCGGAGGCGGTGGAGGCGGCGGTGGCGGCTTCGGTATGGGAGGCTCCTCCTCATACGGCTCGTTTAAATCGTCCAAGTTAGGCAGAGGAGGTGGACGAAAAGGTTTTTGTTTAGGGCGCTTGTACAAGCATGCGTGCATCGTTTGAAGATATGGCGACTTTAACGGAGGTTTGATTTTGGGCCTAGGTTTAGGCTTGTTGCTTTTGGGTTTTGGATCCGCTCGAAAGCGTTCTCGAAGTGCCTCTATCAAACCATCGAGACCTAGATAAAGTATTCCTGATAACATGAGCCTTGCATTCAGGCAATATGATAGACGTTTTCCATCGATCGGATGACCGTATGTCGCAAAAAATAATTGTGCGAGCATCTCTTTCGGGTCTTTACGTCCTAGATATACACAATTCATTAGGTCCAGGTTATTGGGACGAGGGTATAAGCCTAGATCGCGCATGAGTCCTGCCGTGCGAACGGGGCGGCCTTCTAGTATATCCTGGTATATGGAGAATTCTAGAGCATCTAATGCGGTTCTCTGAGGCTCGCTTAGGGCTTGGTACCAGCGAGGGCCGATAGCGTTGACGATCGTTCTCATTACATGTTTGTCTCGTTGTTTTCGGATCTCTTTTAGTTCTTCCATAAAGATCTGTCGTTCGCGCGTCTGTCGCGCATAGACCACTTGAAGGCGATGCTGCGCGCGCTCCTCATAGCTTGTTTCGGGGCCATGCTTTTCGTGAACCATCTTGTCTACAGTAATTTAATGTATGAATAATGTAATATAAAAAAAACAATGTAGTTTAGAACAACAACTGTTTAAACAGGAATTTTTGAAGAAATATTAAACATTGATATAAAAAAAATCTGTCAGCATTTTCATGACAAGTAATGTTTTTTTAATTTTTGATATTGTCAAAGTTTATTAATGTTTTAATTTATTATGAATGAATACAAATTCGAAATATTTATCATTAAAAAATATGCATATAATCGTAATTTTACAAGATTATTAATACAATTATTTAATTTTCTTACAAGAATTTACTAGGAGATATGGCAAGTGCAAGTAGTGACATCTGTTGTCCAGTAGGAATACTAATTTCAATGGTCATTTATTCGGTACTACAACCTCTTGAATCAGCATGTATTTGAGTAGTAGTATTACACGATCTCAATTTAAGCGTTTCGTAAAAAAATACACTTTAAAAAATACATAAAACATTCACGCTAATCGACATTAACGTATACATCGACGCGGACATAATCGCGCATAAATTAACAAATAACGGTATTCCGATTCGCCCGTACCGAAACTATTTGTTAGTCATGCGGCGGTCGGACGGTCGGCGATGACGCGCGATCAGCTGGCGAAACTCGGCCGGTCCTCGACCCGCGCCCTGGGGTGAACGCCCCTCATCCATCACGTGAATAATTCCTCACCTCATTCATACGCACCGCTGAATCCATCTCAATATTTAAACCCCATACAAGATCCGGAAACTATCAATCACCTAGCTAGCGGCTGATGCTGTGAAATGCAAAATTGGTGGACCGATCGACCGATAGTCGCATAAACATTGCTTGTTAAATGAAGATCTAACACGCGATGCTCAAAGCCCATCAGAGTACCTACTGACACTACTACGTGCAGTATTTCCTGAAGTAAAAATACCTACTTACCCAGTAGATACAGTTATTAGGCTATTTTAAGAAATACAAACAGTAACGTAATTCTGGATAACTGATTTAAAATTTTAAAATCCTTTTCTTAATATGAAATTCTAATGGAATTTTATTCAAACATTCTATCTGTAAACATTTATTGGGCAGTGCCCAAATGTTATATTGCTTGACCTTTCGTATCTACGGGTTCGTAGTATCCCTGTCAATTTATACGGGTGAAAAGAATTTATGTCCTCTAATTATACGAGGACGGGCAACTTCATTGACTAAATTATGAAATATTGAGGTCTTGATCGTGACGAATAAATAACACTTGCTAGCTTCAATAATTGTTAATTAATTATGAATAGAAATCTCAATGAACTCTTACAAACTTAACTAAGGACATATACGTTGTTACAAACAAACACTCAGTAATAACCTAGATGCAATTAGTTAAGTTAAATAGTTTTCATTGTGCAGCGAATAGAATATATAATAGATAAATCAGACAACAGTACCAATAACTTAGTGATCACCGCTAGATGGCGCTGTTTAATCATATTTTCTGTACAGGGGAACCCCCACATTTTTTATATATTTTTTATTTATTTTATTATCCATTTATTGTTATAGCGGCCACAGTAATTAATACATGCTCTCGTATAATTTCATTTGTCCATATATTACGAGTTGAACGTCAGAGCTCTGTGACAGACGGATGGGCGGACAGATGATCAGACGGATAAATGGACGGAAAGCGAAATCTTTTGAATCCTGAATCTTTTGAATGTAACCTTTAGGGTATAGAACCATAATAAGAAAAAAGATAGTAATTTCAGCCTTAAGGCGTAAGTAAATATTAAAAACATTTCAGTAAAAGGTATATTACTAAAAATAATGTAATAAGAAAATAGAAAAAATGTTAATTTATGGCATTAAATGATTTATTTAGTATCACCAAGCGACCTCCGAAACAGCTTAAATTCTCATAATAATAAATATAATATAAGTCTACTCATATATCTAACATAACTTGTATATTACACCTAATTCTGGCTGCATTGTCCCTTAAGTGCCCAATAAATGATCTCCAAAGTACTTTGCGCGAAGTACAACGAGAGTGCGACGACCTTACTTTCTTGCATTTCTACTGAACGCCAGATTGCTATCTCCGTATTGCCTAGCAGGGCCAGCTCACGAGCATTCACTTTCCACGTGTCAGGAAGTATCCGAAGCCACTTTCACTCCATTCAAGATCACAGCCCGTTCCGCCAAGCTGTTATATTCTAAACAATAACCGCTGCCATTGTTTAGAGAACGCGTCGCTGATCGTTTATTGGATGCTTTGTACTCAGAGTATGACAGTTTTAACGTTACTTATGAAGTATTACACATTTGGAAATGCATTTGAAAACGTTACTGTCAAACTTAATAGTATAAGGATTTATTTTTTGTTTAATTGGTAACGAGTGAGTTAATATTAAATCTTCACAATTTAGGAAATCCCAGCGTGAGAGCTAGTGATCAAAAATCTTTTAGCGATTGGTACAAAATATATTACTATTCAAGTTATGAATATTATTCAGTTACCTATATTTAGTTGGGAAGTTTTTTATAGTAATACTCAAAATTATACTGAGCGTCTTCGTTCAAACTTTCTTGATAATGTGATATTGTTTATTTCCCCATCATTTCAGTAACCGTCTAGTGTTTAAGCAAAGATTCCGGAATGTGTGAATGGATCGGTGAAGTAAGGATAGCTTAGTAACCAACTTCCACTCTGGTTCTAATCCTGATTGCTCATATCTAAGATTGAGAAAGATGATCTAGGTTCTGATGGTAATTATGACACCATAATATCGATACGATGTGTAGGTAGATAAATTGTAAGTATTCTGATCCATTTCAAATTTTACAATTGAGTTAGAGGGACTGGGTATTATTTGTAAAATACATTTATTACTGGCCAAATTATTACTGGTTGAACGATAATGATTTTCAACTTATAAACAATCAAACTTATAAGCTATTCGTTTTATTTGATACTTGGTAGATGAATGATAGTCTATATATTTTATTTCTTATAAGTTAAAAAAATATCTATTCGTGAGCATACATTTTTATCGAATCCTTGAAAAGTATCTTCAGTGATTGTTTTTAGAGCGGTTTCAGGCGCCATTTCTCCATCGGGGTGATTGACCGCGGTCTTATCTCTGAGCATGTGTGTGTGCACGTGCTGTACGCTCGTGTGCTGCGCTCGCGTCTATTCCATACACATATTATTATGCAGTTTACACACCTTCGTAGTATTATTAGGTCTGTCTTCCGTTAAGTTAATGAAGTAGTTACTACATTCTACTATCACCTTCATCATCTAAAACAATTAATGTTATATAAGGATAATCAATAAAAATATAATTACATGCATTTAGACGTAATCATAGCGATAGATATAAAGGTTACCGTTAGAATAAAACGTTCATCTGTTATAAATATACTTGTAAATAGTTGACAATAATACAGGTTGTTGCGATAAAATCACTGCAACTTGTAAACATTTGTTATTCAACCTTTATTGAGCGAAGATTAGCCTTTTTGATTGTTACATAAAACAGCTTGTAATAAGCCTTTCAGGCCAGACGAGACGTGTAGTTGGCTTCATAAATGAGCTCGTAAGCGCACATTATTATGCAACAGTCTGTGTCGGAGCTTGCATTATCGAGCCACGCATCAAAAATGTGTATTTATAGCGCTAAGGTTATTGTTTGAGCTTTGGAGGCCGGCCTAACGGACGCCTAATTTAATAGCATTTGTAAACAAACTCTATCGTAAGGATCAATGAGTTTTATCTATTCGTATTACCTTTGATTTGAATCGTGTTTGACTGGGTCTGAATGTTTTATTTAATGGCGGGAGGGAAATACATAGAAGTATAGTAGAGGTAAAATATGAATTAGTCAGGGATGTTTCTGATAAACCCTATTGTACGTTAAATTGAATATTATAGGTAGTTTTACTTATTTATTTTATTAAGTATTGATTATCTACGCTTTTTAAGTACAAAAATTTTGCTGTTGTACGTTGAATACTCCTACGTGAATTATCAGATTAACTTATCATAAATATGCATTGTTATCTGAAATAAAAGAATGTGTCAAATTTCAATTTCATAGCATAAAAGGAAGTAGTTATAATTCATATTGACAGACTTTACCTAAACAAAAATAGTAAATACCTAAGAAAAATTGCAAGTTCAATAAGTTTTTAAAATATATTCGAATGAAAGCGAAGTAGCTACTCATCGCAATAAAAATAAAAGGTTACAACGGAGCCGCTCACGGATTAATAGAGAACATTGTATTTCGTGACGGAAGTCGCACTGCTCTTGTTCAAACGCAGCTCGAGACGTGACACTTCTAAAGTTACCGATCGATGTCACAGTCAAAGTTTAGTTAATCACGCTGTGACGTGACAGGTGGTACTTCTCGTGTAACAGTATCATTTTTTGAAGAATATTTTTGGAAAGCACTTTAAATGTTTTAATGCTATTCGTTTATTACCATGTTTATTTGTGTAGTGAAGACTTGCTTATGATTAAGAAAAGCAAGTGACGCGACGATCCGTGCGTAAAATAGGCAAAAATATACATAGGTCAATATCTTAATGTTATTAACCTATCTAAATTAACAGCTGATCAGTGGATTTATAAATATAGGTTAAATATAAATATAACAATCTTTCACAAATTACACCAATGACATATTTCAGTTTTGATGGATAACTTTTCATTGTATAAAAAGACAATATTGGAATATAAAATAAGCACGTGTCATCCAAGACACCAAGAAAGTATCAGATACCTTACAGTTATATATTAAATTTGGAATAAGTAATAAGTAGCTATCACTTACCCAACTTGTGGATGTATTTGAGATAAGTATTATCTTATTAGGTAAAATAAGCGAACCTCCCAAACCCAAGTCGGTTGTTAATAAAGTTTTTTTTTATAAATAGAATAATGATACAACAACGAGTTTAATGTACATGTAATTTAGGCAGAGTAATATAATGTAATGGTTTCACGGATTGAAAACATTACAAGGTAAATTAATGTATTCCTTACAATGTTAGCTTGTTGTGGGTTTATATACGAGTTTGGAGAGCACCTAGAAAGTGCACACGAGTACGACCTTAATTTTCCTACTAAATAAAATTCCATAAAAAGGAAAACACCAGATTGTCCTCAGATCGCTGTTGTAGAGGGAAGAGGGCGATGCCCAAATATTGGGTGAACAACCTCTTAATGCTTAGAGGAGACATTTTATTTTTAACCTACTAACTCATGCTCCATTGGTGAGTTTTATAAAACTAAAATTGAAACAAAATAAAATAAGTTTGCTAGACATCGCGACGGGTGGCCATCTAATATCTTACAGGAATGTGTTATGCTACATGCCAATACTTTTCATTGACTCTCAAATTCAGCATTACTACATACGATACATAAGATACATAATGCCAATGAATATGATAACTAATTATCATGGCAGATACATTTATAAAGTCAGAATTAAAGTATCTTCGATTCTGTACGTACAGAAAAAGTCAAGTAGTTCCATCAGCAACAGTGGCATTAAGATGTATAAAATAACAGCAAAGACGATAATTGTGCAACTAAAAAAGAAATTTAAAGGCGAGTTTTAGGTACACGTCATTTGTTATGTTTAATGGTTCATTAAAACATCGTCCAGTTTTGTTTTGTGCGACGATATAAAAAAGCATGAGGATTTAAAGTAGTGTTAAATATTTAAAGTTATTATTTGCAACCGGCTGTATATTAGAGGATATATGTAAATATCAGGATATAATAATGCTATGACGCTACATATTCATGCCTTGTACAACACACAAAGACAATAACATGCATGCATGACTTTATAATAGAAATAATATGTTATAATTCATACTCACTTATATATTTTTGACTAACTACTGTTTTGCTATACTTTGCTAATTTGCAGAGGTTATAGATTTTTCAATTTCACCGTAGAGAATTTCGCTAAATCTAATAAATTATTATGGCCATTCACAGGAATGCACTTAACACTTAGCAGTCTATTAAATTTATCTCAAAGGCAGCCAATCGGTATTTTCTCTTCAATTACAAGAGTATCTACGGCCGATATAATTAATGCTTGTTTACAACATTTATCACTTTCACTAAACCGCGATAGCTGCTATTGTTGTCTGTGAAGGAACTCCTACTTTCTCAGGGCGATTGTTTCCTCATTTTAAAGGTTTCAATGCTGTTCTGTTACTCCAATAATAATTGTTAAAATATCACTTACAACGGCAAGAATTAAATTTAGAACAAGTTTTTACATAAGCAAAAAAAAGCAATGAAGAAACTAATTACAATACCAATTTCTCGAAAAGAACCTTATATTAATGCTATATTTGACATCATTTAGTAATAAGGAGCTGGATCTCAGTGTGGAGTTCAGTGGATGCGTAGTCTAAGGCGTTGTATACTAATTTAATATATAGAAATAAATGAAACTTTTTAAAAGCTTTTTTATAACTTGCCATGCTTTTTGTATGTTTCTTTGGGACAAATCTTACAAGGTAAATTAAGAAATTACATCCACTTATCTTATGATTTTGAAATTTGACACATTGCTATAGTTCTGATGAAAATGCATTTTTATGTTGTATACGAGTATGACCTGATACTTCACTTATAAATAACTCCAGACGAAGGTACTCCTTGATGGTGAACAGCAAAGCAATTATTTTTTGCAGTATAAAAATTTTATGTTTTTGAATATTATTACGTCTATTTTACACGATGTAGGCAGATAAAAAAAGCCTGCACGAGGTGGTACTGTCAGAATTAAAAAGCGTTGTAGATGATTTCAAAAGCTTCCATATACAGATTCTTACGTAAATAAAATTTTAAATTAAATTAATTTTCTAACAACACCAACATCGATGTATTTAATTCGCAGACATTAATTTTGTCGTACCCAAACCGAAATGAGAAAATGTGAAAGTTAATTAACAGTAAAACACGAGATTAATTATAAACCGTGTACTGATTACCACTAACCATGTTCTTGAACTTTGATAATCTCCCTTTCTCTTATATTAGAAATTTGACACGAACCTTCAGCAGCCAGATAAAATTTTAAATGAATCCCAAGGGAGTGCGTGCACCCTTAGCTCAGTCTATCTGATTGTGTAGGTAATGTTATCTTAAAATTCTCTCATAGCTTCACTATTTTCTTATACAAATCTTTATTCAACTAAAAATTTGTTACTTATTTTTTATATTTGTTATGTGCTGCCCAATAATGAAAGAAATTATTATTTTAAAGAACCAAAAACACGCTTTTAACTTTGAAAATATTTTTGTAACTACACTACATAAGGTGTTCTCTTATATAGAGGCATTCTTAAGTGAAGTATCAGATAATACTTGTCATGAAGATTCATTGTCATCAAATTTAAAGCAGAGTGTCAAATTACAATATCATGGTTAACGAGGAAGTGGTCTAAAATCAGCTTGCAAAACATAATCCAAACAAGGATGCTAATCTAAACCTTTTAGTAGATTCTCTTAATTTTTTTTATATAAAACTGCATTATACATAATATACGTATGCATATACATAATTTACGTATCTCCTCCCTTGTTGTCTACTTTGAAAATGCCCTTTGGTTACGGATAATTTTGATTTAGAAGGAAGTCGTAAAGTCCTCATTTATAAACTGGTTCTTCAGCGCTACAACCGAGATACGAAAAACAATTTCACGACTGCCATTTGCGGATAATTTCAATTATTGAAAATTCAACTATCTATACTAATATTATAAATGCGAAAGTATTTGTTTTGTTTGTTTGTCTGTCCTTCAGAGCATCATTATGAGATAATTTTCGGTGTGGAGATAGTTGGGAGAATGAACAATGCCATAAGCAAGTTATGACCGCGAAACAAAATTCAATTTCTGTGGGAAGGTTCATTATTATGTTTAATTCAGCCAAATAAGAGAAGAAAGATTTTTTATTGATGTACTATTTTCACACGCAGGTAAAGTAACCTTCTTTTAACGACCAGTAGCTAATACAATGACCTTTACTTAAAACTTCTCAAAACATTTATTTAATTTTAAAACCATACAGGTATGAACCGGCGAGCTAACGTGTACAGCTCTGCATCCAAGTTTTTATTTCAACGCAGTCCTACGACAAACGGTTGCCTTATCATTATCAGTCTAATTATAGAAGGGTAAAGACCTCGGCGCGAGTCAAGGGTACGTACACTCAAGTTCAAAGGTCGTGGGGTTCACGGCTGAAAGTGGCGTTCGCTGCTGAAATTCCGAGTACGATAATCCAGACGTCTAGGAATGATGTTCGCTTCACCCGCTAACTGTGTCAACAGTAAATGAATAAAGAAAAATTCTGACAGTTTTCTTACATTTCTTTGAATATTATAAATTGCTATTTTTTCAATATAATCAATCACTAGTATGTCCCTGTCACGTATGCGTTAACGTTAGTGTTAAAGGCTGTGTCTAAATGCGCTTTGATTAATGTGTTAAGCAAATGCTTGGCTACATTAATCGAGTTCTGTGTAAAATTTACCTCCCGTTAATATGTATGTTGTTTAACGCGTTATTTAGTGCGTTTAACTGTTGGCTATATCTATATAACGTCATTATTAGTGCGTTAATGAATGCTTTACGTCGCCCGTGTGGTCACGATATAAAAAAAATCACGTGTGCATTTTCGAGACACTATTTTTTTATGCTGTGAGGTGAGCAATTTGCATATATGTCTTCTGATGCAAATAGTAGAAAATGGCATATAATTAGTATATAATTATGCCCATCACACCTTAGAAGTGTGAAGAAGAAGTGAAAAATGATGAAAACGATTCTCGGAGGACCCCATGTCATGACACTTTGGAATACGTATGTTGAAAGTTAGTTCTACAATTTACGTGTAAGTGACGGGAAAACCGAAGTGTATACGAACGTTAGGTAACCATGTATTAGTAAAAGTTCAGTTATAACGTCATTGGTACATTTCACTGGTATACACAGTTAATAAGATACTTATATTTTGTTTATAGCAACAAAACATCGAGAAACTTATTTGTTATAACTGTATTAAACTCATGTTAAAATAGTTATTATTTAAGAAGTTATTTATACATTATGTGCATAGGATGAACTTAATTAGAACTGAAGGTTTTTAGATAGTGCCATATCAGAAAGACAAAATTTTCAAAAACAAAATTTAGCTTTACATAAAGTTAATAAATAAATTTAATCGCAAAATCGATTGAAAATCAAACTCCTTCAATTAGATTATTTTATTGTTATTTATTAAACTACAAAATAATTAAAAGAAAATAACATTATACATATTTTTCTATAAAAAATTTAACATTCTGAGGAATTGCAAAAGCAATATTATTACATAATTATGTAAGTGTATTAATAATGTATGTGTGTATGTATTAAAAATACACATAACTAAAAGTGGGTGAGTAGTACTTATTAAGCATCTCACAACACAAATGTTAGACAAACATCTATATGTCAATATTACCAGTACAGGTAATGTTCCCTGTAAAATTAAAATACTTGTATAAATTTATATTTAGAGAAAATATTACAGTTTCAGAATATTAAAAAAAACTTTTATTTGTTAATGAGACCCTGGCTACTATATAAAATGAAATCACTCAATACTAAACAAACGAGTCCAAACTCGATGGGGTTGTGTCGTTTTATTCTAAAGTTCCTATGGCCACCATTAGATCCATCCACAGATACCAGCTCCATCATCAGATCAGATCGGCGGTTCCAAATTATTGTTATGTCATTGGAAAAATATACCTATGCAAAATTTCAGCATGATTGGATATCAAGAAGTGGTTCAAATATCGATTACAAAATTTCGTCAATATATGCCTACATACATACATATATCTAAACATACATAAAATAACAAACTCAGATTATAAAATACTTAGATTGGATTGAATAGTGCGTGGAAGTGAGGGGCGGGACTTGCAGGGCACCTATTTATAAACTATAGTAGTAAAGTGGTGTACACTTTCTGCTGTTGTTATATAGGTACCATTTATAGTAACTGTATAATTGCTTCAGTGAAATAAATGAAAATTAATGCCATGTTTTGTCTGAAGATTTTATTATAACTTGAATATACTATATATTTTTTTAATAAATATTTATTTGTACGTTTATGGGTTAGCGCCTGGATGACCGAGCTTTGCTCGGCTGTTTTTTTTTTTAGTAAATCTTGTTTTTTTAGAATTTTATCTGACTTTGACAGTGACGGCGAAATTTAGCTTTGTATTCTAATGATATTGAAGGAGGTTTTTATTCAATGAAAATACATTTAAAACGACATTTTCTGAAAATAA
>DWPA01004431.1:0-12831 GCA_018251375.1 Calpodes ethlius | reverse complement strand
CACTTGTGTGCGTGCCGGCGATCCTAAGTACACGATATTAACACTAACGAAAATATGTTTTATGCTTCACTTTAGGCTAGAATGATTTAAGTAACTAATACAGTGATTTAAGAACATTTTTGCAAAACTGTGTTGAGTGTAAAATCTGTCTTAATCCATCCCCATCTTATAGGGTCCTGTGAACTAACTAGGAAACACCTGGCGCCATGGTATCTTTCATTGCTTGACAAAGAGGAGGCTTGACTCAATATTAAATAGTGCTTCCTGCCCTCCAAATTAAATTCAAAGTTATAGTCCTTTCGAGTTCATTACACAGAAATGTAACTTCGTTTAGTTTTATTTTACGTCCATGAAACTATTCTTCATTTCCTCGCTTAAGTGTTTCAAGTGCTCAGCATTCTTCCCTTGTACTAGGATTAAAACATTATTGAACAAAATCGATGAGTTGGACTCGCTGAGACTAGCCTTAATTCCTTTGTTTAAATTTCAAAGGATTTTGCGAGTTACATCTTCAGTTTTCATAAATTGCATCCTGTCGGTTACTCCGTTGTTCAAAAATGTATTTTGGTAATCAAGACGTTCTGGACTTTGTTACTAGTACACTAGAACTATAGTAGTATCATTCAAGCTATAGTGGGATTACGGGATAACTCTAACTTTCACTTTAAAGTGTAAAAAATGTCGGTTGTGGTAGCATTATCGGATACCACTCTGTTACATGGTCATGGTAGGCGAGAGTGGTAGGTCCATGTGTTTTAATTTCCTCCTACTCTACCTTTATTCTTACCTATTATTGTAAATTCCCTAAAACAAAAAAAAGATAAACTCGTTACAGATTTACAAAATACTTCATAATAAGAAAGAAAAAAAAAATATGAGGCCTTTAACGATAACTATCTTTAAAAAATCTTGGTTTCCTTTATTATAAAATGAGATAATGATTCCCGATTAATTGGCAGCAAAATATTATCTTTAATTATAACTTTCTCTCGAAAAATTAATTGAATTTGAGGCGCCAGGCCTTAACATTTAATTATCCGATCTGATTAGAAGACTATTTGTATACACCGAGTAAACGCTCCGCGGATATTAATTTTAAATCAAAATTTTACTAAAGGCCTCTATTATAGAAAGTTAACTACCCTAAACGAATAGCGATAAGCGTTATAAAATAAAAATAATAAATAGTTTAATACTAAATAGGTAAAAATAATAAATAAAAAATAAAATGTTAACACACTCATACCCCCGCCGTAGGATTTCCTCTGTCGCGGGTGGCATGGACAACACAAATAAAACGTCACTAACACTCAAGACTCGAGAACAAATATTTATTTGTCACATAAATGTCTTCCCCGGCCGGGAATTGAACTCAGGACCCCTCGCTTCGCAGAGTCACTACTAATTAGGATACGGGGCCGTTAAATAAAAGCAATAAATAGTAAAACAAAACACTCAGATATTGCAAAAAATGAAGTATTCTACTGTTCATCGTTCAGGAGTCAAGTTTGTGTGTAAAATTAGGTATTTTATTATTACTTTTTTGATTGAATTTATGGTTACTAAATGATCTCTACTACCTCTTATTCTACAGATTTTTAATTTTATATATTGCTTTAGTATGCATATTTTTATTTATACTATGACCATAGTTAGTATCATTTACACTCAGGATTGCTTCAGACGGTGAAACAACGGTGAACAATTCTGATACTAAATGATTGATACTATAAGCAAGTATGGTTTTCTTTTTTTTTATTGTATTTTTATTAACATAAAAATATATTTTTTTCTATCGTTTATCTGTTGTGGTGAAACTGGCGTTATGTAATTATCAGCCTTATCGGCTTTCCTTTCACATTAACTGTGATAACATCGATCTTCTGCGAATTTTCGATATCTTCCAATCTTTATTTTCGTAAACGTTAATTTCGAAAATAACATTTAAAAATACTTTATTTGATAATAATGTTATAAGGCGTGTTTAATTACAGCTCATATGTAGATAAATACACTTCGGTCTGTGCAGTGTATCCTGTAGCTCAGTTGGTACAGACACTGCCTGTCAAGCAAAGGGTTCTGGCTTCGATTTCTGGCCAAAGTAAACAAACATGACAGATAAGTCAGTTAATCGAATCTTGATATTTCTCACATCACGTTTTCTCCATATTTATGCTCCTGTATTCAAGAACAATAGTTGCTTAAGTAATGTAAAACACAATCTGAATAAAGCTATTTATTTCCCACTGCGCTCTTCATGCACCAGCACTCATTCCATAAACAATACTGAAGCATAACTTAGCTATAAACACAACATACACTTTTAAAAGCCTTCTGAGATTTGGCGCCATGTAATGAACAGCTTCTTCATTAAAGGTCATGAGAACGTCCGTTATTTGTGCGTTTGCCACCGTTACTTTAGTAAGGGTTTAATCAATTTGTATGCGGTTTTCATGTATCAAATAAGGATAATTAGTTTTATTTCAGTTCATTCACGTGTAAAATTATATGCCAATTAAAAAAACAACCTCTCAAATTTTTTTTCGTTTGTGGGTATAAAACTACTTAGGTATAAGTTTCCCGTAGTAAAACAAAGGCTATTATTAGTAGGGTACTGAATGAAACTTCCCTTTAACAACAAGAATAAATAACGAGCTCCTTCAAACAGTATAGAAAAACAAAATCATTCCAACTGATAGCAAATCATGAAATCACGTCATGATTCTTTATAATATCTTTCGATAACTCAAGTACTTTACAAAAAAGGGCTTAAGGGTAACATATATTATCGTAATACCCTCCCAAACGACTTTAATACTCAGGAGTACGCACACATAAATCCTAACTTCGGTGCAAGAGTTATCTGAGGAAACATGTTGAGTGTTACTCCCCTACAAATAAATCATATGTAATACCACATTGAGGGTGGCTTGACGCCTCCGCTCAATAATCCGGCATCCCTGTGACGTATCTCGAACAGATTTCATTAGGTACGGAAAATTCACGCGGAAAAATATATTCAAAGCCGTTAGGTTTTCGAAACGATTAAAATTCACTATCGATATTCTATCGAACAGTAATCTTCGGGAAAGTTAATAGGTAAAATGTATGTGCTGAACGATGAACGTATTTGACAGTTGCAAGGCAAGCAGAAAAGAAAACTTTATGAAGAACACTTAAGCTCGTAGTTTCTTTATGCAAATTTTCTTCACCGAAGCAAGCGACAATTAACTTTCTGAGCAGAAAATAATTTTGTGAATTTCAGAAGTACGCGCTGAATTGGAATTCAAATCCGTATGGATCCTTTTTTTAGATTTGTTTGAATATTATTGTTATTTGGTAAAGTATCTAGTTATAATAAGAAGTACATATTTAACGTTATCTTCGCATCTGTAAAAAGATTGTGATTGTCTAGTTCATAATGTCACATAATAATCAGAAATATCAAAATAATAACGGATGCTTTGCCAGATAAAAAGTAAAGAGAAGAAGATAGAAAGAAAAAAGAAACAAAGACTGGTTCTCAAGCCCCTAAGTAGTTATTATTCATAAAATACTTAAGAGTTATATGAGAAAAAAAATAAGTATATCACGTTAAGATACCTACCGATATCTAAACGTTTTCAAAGCAGTTAAAGTCACGTTAGTAATAAAAAACAATGAAATCACATAATCGTTTACTGAGCCCAAGGAAACACGTATTAACTAAAGTTATGTGGCACTTTGTTCATGAATAAAATCTTTACGATTCCACGAGACTGTCCTAACAATGATAACCGATGTGCCGATAAACACGACTCTCTTACTTTCTCTTTATTTTCCCTGTAAATATATCTTATTTTACCTGTTTTAAATACATAATGTTTGTAAATATTGATTCTATTTTCAAAAATAAAATTTACGTTGGAACTTGACGTTAATTCTTCTATTTTGTACGGGTAAGTTAAGACACTTAGAATTTATACTAATATTATAGGTAAATGCGAACGTATGTTTGTTTGTCCTTCTTTCACGGCCCAATAAAGCGTCGCTATGGTATTTTTGGTTTGGAGATAGTTGGGAGGCCGACGAGTACTATATATAGGCTGCTTTTTAACAAAATAATATGTAATTTTTGTGGAAAGATCCAATATGATGTACAAATGCCAAATTAAAGAACGTGTTTAACTAAGCGTTGCCAGGCAACCAATGACAAAAAGGAATTGACAACATTTTTATTGCTGTTCTTTTCAAACACGCGGGTGGAGCCGCCAGCTACAACTAGTTATGCAATAATATTTTTATTAATTCGTTTTGGAAGTTCATTATCGTTCACAAAAACGTTCGACAGTGACTGAAAGATTATGCATAATTATACATATCTTGTATCCAGGTTATAGGTTATGGTTAATCATTAATTATTAGTATTTAGGAATGAGTCCTCTTACTATAAGTTTAAACACCTACATTCTTCGAAAAAAAAACTTTTAAACCGGTCTCAAGTTTCGTCTTCCGACGATAGTCATATGAAGTGAATATGTTATTAGTACTAAGGAAAGTGCTTCAAAACCCACCAAAAACTATCGATCAACAAATGTTTTGGATTCAGATAACTCGAAAATGGTTATATTTCTCAAAGCGTTGCGAGATACGGTTGCTGTATTTGAAATGTATCTAGTAGAAAACTTAGTTCTTTTAACGTCAGTGTATCGCATTCCGACGTAGCCTTAGGAGTTTTTGAATATATTATACGATACTATTGTCTTTCCCGCTACTCCTTACAAAAGTGATGGATTGGAACTGAAAGTTTCTCTACATTCGCTTTTTCAATTTCAAGTGCTTGTATATGTATACATATCATACATACCCTTCTGGTAAAAACAAAAACTTCTCTATATACATAACTAACAAAAGGAGAGTCAAAAAAGAAACGCGCATTATAATTATCTGGCTTTTCAACACGGTGATGAAGACAAAAAAAATTTAGAACGAAAGTAGTAGTTAGCCAACTCAATATTACAGTTAACGCATTACTGTTAAGGTTATTGACCTGACCTGTACATACCGGCGACCCTTTGTAAAGCATAAATCACTCATCGTTATGAATGCTTGGAACGTTCGTCAAAAGTACTATTTTGGTAGTGCGTTCGATGACTGTCCTTAGTCTTGAAAGCTCTCATGCTACCCAAGGAAATACATTATGGTAATTGCTGACCAAGTGTTACAGCTGTTCGTTGTACGGTAGCTTTGATTAAATTATTGTAAATATTGTTCTCATTTTCTAAATTGGTTAACGGTTTATTGTTAATCACTTTCTTTACTCTAGTTGATCATATCGTAATGTGTTTTCTATGTATATTTACAAAACGACTATATAAGGATGTGACGAGAAATAAAAGAATATTAACATCCTCATTCACACTATGAAAAGGATATCCAATCTCCTTTGTATACATTACAAGGAAAACAGCCAAATCGCGTACTAAAGGTATCTATCTATCCACAGAGCGACACCCTTCCGATATTTCACCGTCAGAATTTTTGCCACGAGCAAACACCGTCCTTCGAAAGAACCTACCAATCTTGTTTGACGTAGCACAAATGGGTACCAGACGAGAACGATTTCTACGTTGGGAAATTGAATCGTATGTTTTAAACCAAGCCGAACCATTGGAATTATGGATAAGATGTTTGTTTGTCACCGAGTTATAATTATTCATCTAGATGTTATATTCACTTAGGAATTGAATTAAAAGTCTAGAATTGTTGATAAAATTAATACTATTCTTGTGAATAATTTAAACTTTCACGCATTCAATAATTATATATATACATTGTGGGTAGCATATTCATTCTCAAGATATACATTATAAATAAGAATAACCTTAGAAAAACTGCGTGTCCTATAACTTTGAGTGTCTCACCTAACTGGAAATCGAATCCGAGCCACTGTGATAGCTTTCGCATTACTACTGACCAAATTGAAACAACTTAGGTTACGATATTTAATGTTATGATGAACTGACGACCTGATGAAGACAGCGGGTATTCGGTGGATTCATGGCTCAGGACCGGTCTGAGTGGCGCAAATTAGGGGAGGCTTATGTCCAGGAGTGGACCTTCAAAGGCTGATAAATAGATAGATAAATTTAATGTTATTGTGTTTTCTTGTAGTAAAAATAAACTGTACATACACATGTATTTATACCAAATTCCAGGACTATAAAATATTTATCAAACTCTTTAACTAGCCTAGTAACATTATCTAAGAAAGAATTTATTAATTATGGCTAATAATCTCTACTGATAAATTCTTTTGAATAAATCTAACAGCTACTCTATCGTAAACAATTAGTAGGCATGATATAAATTTAATAAAAAATATTTTAAGAAAACGTTAAAAATCTTTTCGTGACATCGAATTATACGTTAAGGGAATATTAATAATTTACATGATCGCAATCCACAATTACTCCTTTGCTTGGTATACTTGGCATGCTTGGCATATCTATAATATTTTTTTAGTGTATTCACATTTGCGACAGCGCAAAAACCACACGACAAAATGTCGACTGTTCAAATAGTATCATTATGATAATATACTAGCATAATTTATATAGATTTTTACCCGCTTTTATTCTTACAGGATTTAAACCCATTATACTTATTTATCAATGCCAACGTGCTTTAAATTTTAATAAAAACTAAATAAATATTTACTATTCCAAATTTAAATACTCGTAACTTTTAAAATGTATATTTACTTACTAATGATCACAACAAAGCAACTCAACTTTACATGCTGCCTCAAGAAAATTTTACCCTGCGGCGGCAAATTTACAAAGTTTCATACAAACAGCTCTAGGAGGTAAACAAGTTTAGTTTAATTCTCATTTCGACACTCTAAGGAGACGTACATACAAACTCCTTGCGTCATCTAATTAAGAAATAACTTTGGTTCATTCATTTCAATTTCATTCAGGGTATATTAGCTGTGGGATTTTAACGCAGCGAAGTTTTCCTATAAGAGTTGTCTTATGATAATAGATTTGTTTAATAACTTAAATAAAATACGTTGAAAATGTGCAGTTTAAATACCAAAAATATTTATATTTGTACAAAGAACGCGAATTGGTTAAATTATAATTTTTAGTAAGCTAAAGAAAAGTAATATAGCAGAGACCTGTAATATATTAAGTTAATTAGATCTAACAAATCTCCACAGATATAATATTTTTACATAAGCAGGTTATATATAAAAAAAATAAAAACCTAATCCATAAAGATCCCATAAAATGTTTGTAACATTTCATTCTTACATGTTACATTCGTATAATATTTCAAGCGTATGTTTCACCCTCCGATATTCAAAATCGTTTAATGTATCGCGTGCCCTATCGGTGTTGGGACGTAGGTGGTTTGAATTATCATTTCCGTGTGTTGGTGAAAAGGAAATACCGTCATCATAGTTGAAATTCAAGTCATCTATAAGTTCAAAATCAAATATCCTTTTGGTGTTTTTCACTTATCAAAACGAACAAAAGTCAAGAAGGATAGGAGAAGATAGTAACAGCATTTATTTTAATAATTTCAAACATTCAAGAGATACAAGTTACGTTAAAATGTATTCTCAATTAGGTTTTCACACCTGCTTTAACTTTAGAATCGAATGGGCTTTAATTAAAGTTTTAAGTGTTAAGTTACTATAATGGAGATCTATACTAATATTACGAACCGTTCATTTGGGTTGAATAACGCGTTAATTTGCGCGATAAATCTGTTCGAGTCTGCATGATGTCATTTGTACAGCGTCACGTAACGCGTTATTACGTAGATGTAGCAATGGTTTTAGAAAGACTAGGACTTCGAGACAAGTGAATATTCTTACATCCTTCTTATTGAAATTTGTATCACAATATGTCTTCGTAAACTTTTCTGGATTCGATATTTTATTCCTAGTCATCTCTAAGCTAAAGATAAGGTACAGATCAACCAAAGTGATTACTTAGGTAATGATCTTATTTGGCGAGCGGTCACCCAACTTCAACTGTACTCGAAGTTGCGTAACTTAGCAAATGCTTTATAATAAAAATTGTAGGGTACGCAAAAAAGTTAACAATCACTATCAGTGTACCTTAACAGTTTTTTTTGTCACGTTAGAACGAATTTAGAACAAAACAATGGACGACGTAGACCTTTGTTATTGAATTAATTTCGCATGGACGATCCCTTTGTCATATAAGTCAATCGTTTCTTCAAGTTTATCCGTTACTTTCATTGTAAATCTAATAACAGAGTGAGGAAAATGAATTGTGTTTTCTTACAAATGACACCTCTTTTATAGTTGTGGTCAAAGCTTGTTTTTATGGATGTGAAAGTACTTGTCAGGCTTACAATCTACTTTACTTTAGACTATTTTGAATAGTACTGTGGTGACTGTAATTCAAAAGGTCTATGAAATGTCCGCATTTAATTCAAGATCAAGTGTCGCTTAAGTGACTATAAGTCGATCTTAACTCGTGCAATATACCAATTTCAATAATGCTAGGAACCATAAATATTTTATTTATAAGTATGCTGTTGTGGATAATTCTAAGAACCGATATGAATTTTTTAATAGTTTGAATTAAGTATTGTACAATAAGACATCGACTTGTTAAAAATACATTTTAATTCTTTTATCCTAATGCGCTACGATAACTTCAAACAAGCTGTGCAAATCGGATTTTATAGCATTTATAAACCATTACATAGAGTATAAAGAACGATTTCAAATGGAATACGATACAAAATATATTCAAGAATTCAAGATAGGTATATCTACTCGATATTCAAATGCACACAGAAATGTGTAAAAATAAATGGTAAGAATTCTTTATCTAAAATTATTATAGCATAGATACAATGTTATTATTTAAGCATAATATACAATAGTTTTGGCGGCAGGTAGGATAAATACAAAATATATTGTCTATTATAATTATTAAACGTCAAATATATATTAATAATAATATTCCTGTTGCTCTTCACGTAATGTCATATTATTTCACTCTGTGATACTTTGTACAGGTACACAAACTATGTAGGTACAAAGGTTATCTTTTACTTGTAATAATCATACATACATACTGTATGTATATACTCAAATAATGTTTTTTATTTATTTTCAAAACAAATATATTAACGTTATGTATTTTCACATATAATTTCTAAATTATCATTATTTATTGTTAGTGTATTTCCAAACAAAAAAATGCTATTAAATAATTAAATATTATTAACTGACATTAGTTAATATTGTTTGCGAATAGGTACATACACTTAATATGTTATTTATAATAATTATTTCAGAAATGTAATTTAAATGAATGAAAAATAATTCTGAAAAACAATTGTATACATTTAATTTAATGTTAATCAAATATTGTATTTTGTAATCGTAAGCAAGAAATAAAAGGATTATTTATTTATTTATTATTTATTTACGCGTATGGAATTCAATTATGATTAACATGCTCATCCTGTATATATCTAATGATTATTTCAGAATGTACAAGAATCAAGCCTGTCATTTCCTTAGTCACATTTTATATTGTGGTCAAGAATGTTTAAATAAATAAACATATATCCCATTGAGCGTGTGAGACCTGTTTGTATTTCGTGATCCAGGATCAAAGGTTTCAAACACAAGCCTTTCTTTGCTATTCGAACCGTTATATCTAGAGCTCACTGAATGCAAACAATCATGTTTGTGTGTGTATACGGTTGGACTTCAAAGTCGTGCTCATTCTCAACATGTCTCTACTACTATAAATATTTATTCGATGCCCATATGATTGTTTTGGTTTGCAAGTCAACTTGTTATTCATGAGGCAGGATTATTTCTAATGACGTTTCACGATTACTTAATTGAATTAATTCTTTGTACTATAAGTAACAGACAGTTACAGCCCTATTTCTTTTCTTTAATCATTATTATTAGTGTTATAAATAAGAAAATATGAAGTTTTTTATTTCGTTATAATAATGATAATTGATTTAGTAAAGTATATTCATTCTTCTTTTTTCTTTCTTGCCTATTTTATTTTCTTTCTATTTTATTCTTTTGTGACTGCCGATAAACGAACAGCCGTATCACTTTATGGTAATTGGGCATCATCTCTTATACACACATCATACGTGATGCGGTTGCGATGCATTGCCGGCCAAGACGAAATGGGAACAAAAGAAAAAACTGGTTCTAGATTTTATCGGCTATAAGTGAACACTATGTTATAATACTTAATTAAAGTTATGTCAATAAATTTGTATTTATTAAGAATATGAAGAGATCCGCCAGCAGTAATAACCTTATATTGCATTAAATCAGTTTTTTATAAGTTCTGGATTAATTCACAGGAAGTTATTTCGTCTGAACGTTGACGACTAGCTAAAGATTATCCTCCAGCTAGTATAATCCGAAGGATTTCAAAAGGTTTCAGGTTTAAGTTATGAAAATAAGCAAACTTAAGCCAAAAATCTTTTGTACAGTACAACCGTGGACACTTACTGATACAATATGCAAAAAATTGGAAGCCTTCGAAATTGCGATATACAGAAGAATATTTAGAATATCCTGTAGTGAATAGACTCAGAATGTGACAATTTTGCAGCTACTTGATTAATAACTTAAAGTGCTGAAAACCGTTAAAGAAAGAAAGCTATAATATTTGAGCCCCATATTAAGAAATAGCGAAGTATGGATACAAGGTAAAAATATCGGTTACAGTAGAACATCCTGACTTCAAAACCTTCACCAGAAGTATAGGAAAAACACCTGATCGTTATTTAGAGTCACAATGTCCAAGGTTCAGGTCATATTAATAATAGTCACCCTTCATAGGAAGATACACCTTTAAAAGTCCACGTATCCATTAACCTTTCGAAGTCCACTTCTGGGCGTAGGTCTCTCCTAATTGGCGCCACTCAGACCGTTCCATCGGATACCCGCTGTCTTTTTTAGGTCGTCGGTCCACCTCTTGTGAGAAGATTTAAAAATTAATGCCCCAAAGGTAAATAACGAAATGATGTTATTAGAACATGATTGCATTTAATCACTGACAAAATGTGTCTCAATATAAATAATATAATATTATAAATACACATAAATTTGACAGAGATTACGAAACTTCTAAACAAAAGCTATGATAGCGGTTAGCATGATTTGTTGGTAAAAAAGGTAAAATCGAAGATTTTCGAACACAATCCCGGAAATTTCCATATCTAAATGGAAAACCAACCCCGCACAATCAATTTATCCTCCAATATCCTCCAGCGGTTTATACCACCTGTACAATAAATATTTATACTTCTCCCTTCTATTTGTAACGTTCACTTTGTTCTTGCGCGATGAAAAATGTTTTAAACAAATATAATTATTATAATGTACTTTCACAGTTTGTGATACAAATGTAGGTTTGGACGGAAAGTTTTTGAATAACAAATCGTCTTGAGAAACAAGACTAATCAAATATCTACGAAGGAGAATATTATGTTTATTTATGTTTTTTATATCTCCGTTACTTTATAATACATATTGTTAACTATACTTATTTAGTAAAATTATGTTTATGTTATAATATTGTAAACGTTCAAAAAACATATTTGAAGAGTGTTATTACAATTTTTTTTTAATTGTTTTTCATGCATCATAAAATGAGAAAAAGATAAAAATCCATCATTATTTAGTCATTTTAACATGTAATTTTTAAAAGTTTTGTTAAAAAATGCTTTACTAGATCAATAGAAACACCAATAAATAACAACTAAATCAATTTACCTTAAGATATCCTACGTAGTCTGTACTCAACACCTTACCTTCAGAAAATGTAGTTAAAATACATTAATTTATTTATTGAAACAACATAAATTGGTAATTTTTAGACATAATTTCTTTGCTTCAATAATGTATTATCTTAAAAACACAACTTTACAGTAGAGCATTTTTTAACTTAATTTAATAATATTTTACTTAATTGTGTAATATCTTTACTTTTATTGTAGATTACGTACAAACTTAGCTCTCTTAAATCATAAGAATGTTTTGATAATACATTAAAGTTAGTACAAAAATAACAATTTTAAAACATTAGAAAAAATACTCAGTTTTTTTCAAACTTGTTACGTTATTGAAGCAAAAAAGCGATCAACATACTATTCGTTTTAATTATAATAATAGTTTAAAAAACTAAAATTACTAGTGTTATTAATCTAGTAAAACAAATGAACTGTCCCCTGATGAGAAGTCACTGAGTTTGTAATCTATCCTCAGTAGCAGTGGGGTTATGATAGTTTATAACGAGCTACCATTATTAAATCTGTATAAAAAATCATTATCTGCACCTATTTGTTAATGATATATGACTAGAACTATTTATATGACTACGAAAACACACAGAAATGTTGTTTGGACAGAGAAAATATTTTTATTACTCATATATTGACTCTTTTTTTTCAAATAAATAACAAATTTGAATATGGAAGACTAAACCAAAAAGGTTTTACAGTATTGTCAACTGTTAAGTAGTTCTCTCGTCTCGAGCCAATCCCTTGTAAAATATCATACTTGCATTGATATCGAAAGTCAGAACTAAAGCAATATATGAAATTACAACTCCTTAGGACATATCGTAACAAGTAGTTCTAATTGATTTTGCAAGACTTGACATACACAAACAGCGTAGACTTAATGAAAGCCTTTTAAAAACTAGCCGCACCGACATATTAGTTATGGAAGACGCGGAAAATTAACTAGTATTTCAAATTTCCAACGGAAAATCTGACTTCTGAAGGGTGTTAAAGTTGAAAATACAG